>CM055441.1:27290406-27350729 GCA_029228465.1 Salix viminalis
AATCTCTTAAATTTATTTATAACAGAGAGCCCTGTTTAAAATTAAATGCGCGTAGCCGCAATAACAAAACACACCGGCAGAGGTGGATGTGTAACAGAAATTATTTGAGGATTATTATGGTCAACCACCACATGTGAACTCGACAATTATCGTACTCTTTGTCATGTAGTAAATAAAGTAACGATAGTAACTTTTGGCCTATGGGGTGTCTGATTTTAAAAGTTTTTTTTTTAAATTAAATTTTTTATTTTATTTTTTAAAATTTAAAATATTTTTTTTGATAATTTTAGATTATTTTCAAATGTTAATATCAAAAATATTTTTTAAAAAATAAAATAAAAATTATTTTAAAATATTTATGAACAAAAAATTACTTTTAAAAACGATATCACTTTCCAACAAACATTTATTTATTAATTATTACTATTGTTTTTGTTGTTAGAAGATATTATTATTAAAAAAATATTTTTTTTTAAAATTATTTTGATATGTCAAAAGATTAGATATGGAATATTATATCCTCTACTATAATCGAGATTAGACATTTATTTTCAGATAATTGTAAGAACTCACACATCAATTCAGTGTATTGAGAAAATGAATTTCATTGCGCGTTTCTTAAATTTTAAGCCCGTAAAACCTAAAAAAATACACTTCCTTAACCACTAGATGTATTCCTTTAAAATTATTGAAAATGAATTATACAATATTCGGTCTATTTGATAGATAAATAAATAAAAATCACCATTCACTTCATGAATCATTTGAAAAGGAAAATAAATAAATAAATTATAACAATTATCCATACTTTGATATAAAAAAAACAATTTATTAGAAAAACACTTTTCATTATTGTTCTAAAAAATAATCCCGGTGGGTGAGAATTAAATTATTTTTAATATATATATAAGGAAACCTGAAAAGCCAAAAGACTCGGAACAAGTGCAAAGTTGCACACTGTACACACAACACATCAACTCCATGCCCAGTTTAGGATATCTTATCCCATATTTCCAGCCAGTTGGCCAACTCAACATGCAGCCGACATATTTTTCCGTGCAAGCAAACCAAACATATAAATAAATATAATATTGGTCACGAGATTAATCGACAAAACTGAACTGAATTTACATTTAAAATTAAAGTACATTTGCCTAAGTTATAATTTTAGTTCGGCTATGATCCTTTCCCATTCATAAAGACCAGAATGGTGTACATCTTTAAGGGATACCCGTGGATCATCTGTTGACTTCTTTCCGAGAATTTTTGAGATGATCACTAGAAGAGATTGACAGGCGAGCTGTTCATTCATTCTCTGTGATTCACCCGGCTCACATGAAAGATCCTTCCATTGTTGGCAGAATGACCTGCAAAAAGAATGTCGCGGAGCAATTTGTTTGAATATTTATTTTACAAGAATGGTCAAATTCCTTTCATCAACACACCATAAGATAAAAGTAGAAACACTTCAACAGAGTATATTACCATCTCCAAGCAGGATTAGCTTCAGGTGGGCAACGAATTTTAGTGCATAGTGAATATGTATAGCCATGTGTTGCAACTGCTCCAGGTTCAAAATACACCATCAAGATTAGGAAGATTATCATTGCCCCAGGATAATAAAAAATAAAATAAAATAAAGATAAAACCCACAAATCTTGCAGACATTTACTTGGGAAGGAAAAGGAAAGGCATAAAACCAAGATGCCAGAGGCAAATAAAAAACCACCTGAAGTAGCGATACCTGAAAATTTTGAGCTCTTGCAAAGAAGTAGATATAGTGAAGACACAACTGAAGGAAGCACTGTGAAATTCACGCCAAGAAGCTGTTGGAGGTAAAATATTGACGAAGCTAATACCTCTTCACAATCAAATCCCAATTCGTTGCTTTCTCCACACCGTTTATCAAACATATGTCAACCAACAAAACAATGTTTTAAAGCTTGATTTTTCAGAAAGTCCATCATTTACATCATTAAGTTTCCCTGAAAGCTTTCCGAGAATTACAGAAGCAACAAGCCAACGCAAAAGTTTTGAAATCAGAGATTCTTCGGATGGTGTTTCCTCCAGGTTGATGGTGAGATTCGCATGAGAATCTTTAGCATTGATGATTTGACTAGAATTAGACTTCATGGCAGTAGAGACTGCCCACAGAAGGAAACTCGAAAGCTTCTCTTGATTCTGTAAATGATATCAAACACAGATTTAAAAGACCAATGTCAGGTATGGCAGTATGGCAAAGACTGAATAAAAGTATGAAAAAAGAAGTGATTTACTAAGCAATTCATGCAACTCGATATAATCATTTTGTATCACTTCATTTTGTATCCCTTCATTTTCCTTTTCCATTAGCATGTCTGACAATAAAACCATCGCTCTTTTCCAATTCCCCTTTTGTAACCCTATTTTCATTGTTGTAACTTGGACCATTGAGCAAGCATTAATGCAAGAGAGAAGATGAGAGGGGGGGAGCTAGAGAGAGAGAGAGAGAGAGACCATGTGAAATATGTCAACCCGAGGAAAACCCATAAGTATTGTTTTAAGACCAAGCTCTGAACTTGCACTAGGTCCTGCAGTATTGAATACATCCAAGGCCTGATAGATTTGGAATAAACCCTCAAATGTTAGGGTAAAATGTGGCTGGTATATTTCCCTTTTTTGGGATATTTTCAATGTCGTCAGCATTATATGCAGAGCCGAATTAACCAATGTGACATTCTCCTTCATCAACTTCAAGCCAGCAACTAGGAGCTTGTAAAGATAAGTTGCAAGTTCCATTAGCTGCTCAAGAGCATAGTTTTGCAACCACTCAACAATGTTTCTTGATGAAACAACATCATTGACTACCTGAATCCAACGGAAAAGAAAAGTCACTAATGCGAAGCATCAACACAATAATTTTGTCAAAAGAACATAGATAAAAAGAGAAGACATTCAAACAAAAAACTGCATAATCTGAAGAAGAAAAAACAAGAGCCGGTGCAGGCCTATATAACTTTCAAATATGTATAGGTCACTCATAAGCATGTCCAATTTTATTCTTGCCAACATTAATGAAGTAGGTTGTGTCCATAACAGTCCTCTTAGGCACTTTTAACATTGCAAATATTTTGGAGAACATTCGTGACAAAATTAGCAATGACAAGATTCCAGTGAAGGACTGAAACAATAATAATGAATTTATTTCACCTATATGAATGAAGAAAATACTATCAAGTGAACAATAGAATAGAAATATCACAGGAAAATTGTTCAAAAAAGAAAAGAAAAGAAAAGAAAACTAGCAAATACCTCTATGACTACAACCAACAGCTGTGAGAAAAACTTTCTCTCATTTTCATGCAGAATCCCTTTGTAGACGGAGAGAGCAGATGATAACCATGGAAACAGACCACCGTGTTCAACTAGGTAACGAACCATCCTGGGCAATTTAGCTGCCTTCTTCACTATCTGCAAAACAGATAAGAACAAAACTGTCATTTGCAAGAAGAAATGTGTAAACTGTAAAGCATGCTAGACCATATATTCAACCTTTACCTCAAGAATTATTTCTTTTGACTCGTTATCTGAAAGAGGAGAGGAATAAAAACTCATTAGGGTCTCAATAGTGGAATTTCTAACAAACATTTGAGAATCATCATCTAAATTCAGCCCTCCACGTGCTAGGCGAAGCATCCAAAGCCTCTCCATTCTGAAATTGACTGAGTTGCTCAGGAAAAAGGCATGAAATAATGGTATGTTCTGCAATATTAAACAGAGTGAAAAGGATGGAGTTAATCATTGTAAGAGCAAAAGATGACAATGAACAAAAAGATGTGAGTATAAAAGAAGCTGCAAAACAATGGATGAGATACATTCATAACAAGTCAGATTGCTTGGCTCATAAGACAATACCTTCATGTTCACCTTAGAAGAATGCATCAAATGCTTGCTTAAGGTTGTGTAATGATCATGTGAAGGATCCAACAATATCAAAGATAACTCTGCAGCAAAAAGTGCTAGAACAGAAGGAATTCTCTGCCAGGATTCAGATATTCCATTTTGCAAGTATGATAACAGGAGACGGAGTCGCATTACATCCTTTGTCTTTTGACAGTTCTGTGCAAATAAAAAATCGAACTTCAAATAAAACACTGGAAGGAAATTTGGATGCAGGAAGAAAAAAACCATGCGCTCATGTAAACAAGAAGAATGTCACATAACTCTATAACATATTCTATATTCCATTACATAAGGGGTCCAGCAACTCTACTTTTTATGCTCTTGCATCACAATGAATTTACAATTACTATATACGAAAGTTCTACTGTTTTAAAAAATTTTGTGAAGACAAATATCCTATTTTGGTGTATTTACAAAATAGCCATATATTGAATTATTACAATATCTGGTCATTAGATTATAGTATAAGAGAGCATTTATTTCTGCAAACGCACTACAATTTGATTTTTCTTCTTCTTTCTATTTAAACCTCTCTAAGGTCTGTTTTAAACCTGTGAATAATTTTGATAAACAAGGGAGATGGATAAATTTTATTGGTCAAAGTTGAAACATGATACATCTTGAATTACAGCTTACCAATGACACATCAACTTTCTAAAATGCATTACCGCCCACATGAACCTTTTAACCCATGTTCAAAAACTTTGAGAATTATCACAACCCTTTAAGAGGTTCATAAAAAAAACAGATCTATCCATTTCCTTTAATATTGGTCATTTTATCTTTCCAAATATGTCAGCTCTTATCAACCATATTTGTTGTTTTGCTTGCTTCAAAAAAGTTTCTAAACTTAAGTTAACTTTTCACATAAACATGAACGCTTTTGTTTGAAAATATCACCCAGCTGTAATATATTGAATACCATTTTGTAAACCACATAATAAAATGCTTAGCGCAGAATAATGTTCTTTTAAAAAAAACTGTAGATTAAATGAGCAATCCATCATTCCAAGTAGGCATGCCATTGCAATTTCTTTCAAGGAAAAATAACAAACGAAAATTCAATTATTGAATCAAACCACGGAGATAGTATGTATGCAAATGCATGGGAACCCACAGACATTAACTGTCTCTCACTTGCATGCATGAACAGCATATACAAGCTCAGCATGAGCCAGTAACAGCATGGAAGAGAGTATTACCTCTAGCACATTCTTATATTTCCCAATTAATTCATAACCCAATTTTCTCATCCCAACATCAGGTGAAGACATGCTAACAAATGCAACAGCAAGCAGCCCCAAACCAGCAAACTCAACAGCTTCAATGTAACCCATTGACAGAGCATGAAATGCAAAGCGCAATATGAAAACAGGATCATATAGCTGTATATTTTCAACACCAGGAACATGTATCTGCACACAATACAATAGAGTCAAATAGTTTTGATTTGTCATGGCCAGGACATTAAGGCAAATTGTTCAAAAGCACAAATTCAGATTAATCTGCTAAATTAACATTGATCATACCTTGTAAATATCCCTAAGATTATCTAGTTGAAGTCTGTCCAAGGATAAAGATCCATCAGTTACAGTTCTGTCATAGGGAAAATGTAGCACTGTTGTCACACACATCTTGGGATCAACAGGAAGATTTTCCCTAAATTGACTTCTTCGATGTTCTTTAACTGCTTCTGTGTTAGTCACAACATCATATGTTTCCTGATCTAGCACCCGTTCTTTGCTGATCTTCAAAGCTGCAGTTCCCCACAGATAATCCATATCAGCAACAACATCACCGACAGAATTATCAATCGACTCAATCTCAAGCATCAGATTGTATATCTCCAAGTCAGTTTCACTGAGGGTTGCACCGTAAGAAGATAGAAGCAACAAATGTAATTCTTTAAGATTTATGCCAATATCATTTCCAGAATCAAAACCACTCTGACGAAGCTTTAGTTGAAGGAGTGTTCTAAGTAACTTAACAATTTCCAACTGCTTCATGTGCAGCTCAGTTTGCAAATCATCACTGCTTTCTGTACGAAGGATAACAAATGATCTAAGAATGCTGGACATGGGCTTGACAAAAGCACCAGTCTGACATCCAAATGATTTAGTGATAGATTGAATGGTTGAAGAAAATTGAGAGTGAGAAACAAGCAGCTGAAGATATAGAGCACATGAAAAGTTTTCCTTCTGACAGCAAAACTAAAATACCACGAAGTATTTTCAATGTTGTTGGATCCTCAAAACGATAGAGAAGAGAAGATCTCATCAACTGTTCAACGAAAGGAACAGACTCCAAAAGGATAAGATCCTCACGCATCTCCATGGCCAATTCAAAAATGGTTCTGAAAATGAACAGTTCCAGGTATCTGTATACCTGCAAACAATTGGAGATCTTTTCTTTCGTTGAACCATTTGAAACTGAAGGGAATTTCTTAACCATGAATTGCCAAGTATCTGCCAAAATCTTTAACAACCTCATCCTTGATTGGCGCTCCTTGTTAGACACCTTTTCTAAAAAAGCTTCCTTCAAGTTCTCGACTGCTTCCTTTTGCAGAGACACAGTCTGATTATCCTTTGGAAATAACAACATCCGACAAAATGATATTTTCCCAACAACTCTATTAACAAGGTTTAGTGACTGGTTATGAGAACAAAATTCCATTTCACCAACTTCACAATCTAGCAGTTCAACATGTGTATCAGAACAGGATAGAACGGAATTAAAAAGTTTCAACCGCTCCTTCAATTTCATATCTCCACTTATGTCAAAGTATTGTCGTAACATACAGATTGCCTTTCCAAGAAGACTACTATCCACAAGATTGAGAAGTTCTTCAATGGATGATGGCAAGAATTCATTATAGCTTTCCTGAAACACATATCCAGATACAAAACTCTTCCAATGACAAAAACCCTGTAATAGCAATTTTGAGTAGAACAAAGATATATTTGTAAACTGCTTGTATTGCTGCTTTTCAAATTTCATGAGAATTGAATTCAGGTATGACAAAGCAGCAGGTAGAAGCATAACAAAATCTGTATTTGAAAGAGCTAAATCACGAGTCTCATCCACTGTCTTTAACTTCAGATTAGAATCTTCATCCAAAAGCCCAAAAAATAAGTGCCCGAAGACTGACAAATGCAGGGGGCTCATCTCAACAAGAACAGACAATAATTTAGCTTTTGTCATGCTTGTTTGGTAAACACATTGAGAAAGTATTTCTAGAGGAGCGCTCCTTATAATCCTAGGCAATACCAAGCTTAATGGATGAAGGATGCCATGTTTCATATATTTTTGGCTGCAGACAGCATTAACAGCTTTCAGCAAACAAATATGAGCAAAATCCTGGTTAAAATCAGTGGCAAACTTGCAAGCTTGAACATAGATCTCCTCAATCAGGTTAACATCAAAAGTTTTCTCTTCTGATTTCCAAAGCATATAAAATGGCACATTGCTCATCATAGGCTGCTGCAAATAAGCAGACAACATGTCAAAGGCATCAGCAGCGATGCAAAGACCAACAGAAAGAGCTGATAGCTTGAAATGTTTCTGAACATTTAAACCATTAACATCAACCCTACCAAACATCCAGTGGACCAATTTGAGAAGCTCAAATGGGGATATAAACCGAATCAAAGCATGCAAAGCATAAAATGATGGGAGAAGGGGCAGTGGATCTTCTGTACTAGTGCACTGATCAAACTTATCCCTAAATTCCATATATAGCCTCTGTAACAGGGAATTAAAAGCCTTCACGATTACTTTACTAGCACAACCATCAAATTCAAGTGTAGAATGGTGATGCGCACCAGACAGAAGAAACAACTCATCAAAAGAAGCTGTCAGCATATCCAAGACATGATGATCTATTTTGTGAACCATCTGTCGAGAGAAACAAAGGATTTCCTCCAAATTGTCCCCAAACTTTCTCTCAGTGAAAGTCACCATGACAATGCAAAGGATGAACCAAAGATGTTACCACTGCAGGATGACAGAAAATGGTCTCAGCCACTTCTCCAATATAATTTGCTGATAAAGGAACCCCTAAATTCATGGGAGAATTGAGCTTTGAGGCCAATGGTTGAGCAAGGATGTGCTTAACAAGAGCATAGCAAATTTCAGCAAGTTGTTCAAGCTCAGTCAATGGTTTAATTCTATAAGATGATCGTATTTGATGAAACCAAAATAGAATAAGGCGCAAATGAGAAATAACTGAATCACTTGCTGACTCGGATAGTCTTGCCAAAAGCAAGTCTTTTATATTTGAGGATTCCAATAAAGAAGGAGCATTGATGCTCATGATTGCAGGAAATAGCACATGAAAAGGCACCTGCCTAAGAAAGAGGCTAAATGAAACAGCTTTTGCAGATTCACTGAAATCAAAATCCACGTGCTGTGCTATTTCTTTAGCAGAGACATCACCAATTGTGCCTTGAGAATTAATCATAGAGATAACCATTTCTAGACCAGAAAAGAACACTTCAGGCCACAGCTTCAGAACACCAGCAAGAAAACTCTGATCAAGAAAGAGTATTGATGATAAGAATGACTCAGGAACTCGAAGGCGTTGAAAAGTTATCAAAACTGATGGAAAGTTCTTTAATAGCTCATTGGATGTTACACATATAATTGAAGAAAAAAGAGCTTTTGATATTCCAGCTATTTCACCACCATGCCCTCTCTCTATAATATTCCTTACTTCATCAAGTGTTTTTGTAAGAGAACCAACAGTGGGTATAGCTTCTTGGTCAATGAAAATTTGGCAGCAAGCTTGTTTATTCAATATACTCTCCGCTGAGAGCATCAAGTTCCTTAATGGTCTCCACTCACAGAAGAAAGACTCGGAATCATCAATTGAAGGACAATGATTCATAATCCCCTCGGACAAAACCGACCTAATCAAAGCAGAAAATAAGCCCGCATCTACCTGTAAATTTTCATCTTTCTTATTACATGACACACAAACAGCTCTAATTGTAAGCTAAAGTGCAAAATGCTTACCTGGGTTTGCAAAAGATACTTTAATGTGCTGCACACATATACTGAAATTATTGATTTCTCAGGCAATGAAAAGGTTCCTGATTCAGAACTGAGTAGCCTTGCGCACTTCTGCAAGATACATATGATGAAAGGGCTAAAATCCAGTGATCCATCTGCAGTAAAAAAAACAAGAAAATTGTAACCAAAATACATGCCATCACCTGTTATCGATCTTTTGGGTTAGCAGAAAGAACTAGACATCCCATCCATGCAATCTATTAAACAGAATGACAAAAGCCAATTATAGGACTGGCAAACAATCAATACAATGCTGAAGTGATGTTCCTAAGATTCAGGGGATGTTATTTATCGTTCAGCCAAAAAAGAAGTATAAGAAATAAAGCTACAAAACAAAGATATAAGTCCATTCACAAAACAAGACTCGCAGGATACCATTCAATGGAAATGTGTGGATTAATAGTTACCTTTGAACTCTTTCAAAGAGTGATTATAATTCCTGAGAGCATCCCAATATTTGAATAAGTTATTCCCGATGGTAGAGATGGCATCACATAAGAATGAAATGACAACTGATGACAAACTCTGCAGCACTTCAATTCCTTGGACCTCAAAAGATGATCTGACTGCAGTGTAACCAGGTAAGAAGAAAAACCAAGCATCAATTTCCTGCAAGTTTTGGTCAAATGCACCAGTACTTGACATAGCTGCCCATGCCAGGTTATATGCTTGAACCTTTATTGCACCAGTGGGTGAAAAGATCAATAAGTTAATAAACGTCTGCAGTTGCTTGTACATCAGGGATGGTGTTCTAGTAGCAATTCCACTCGTTGGAGACCATTTAATGTACTCAACTAGAAGAGACAATAAAGACCCCTGCAGATTATTGGGTAATGCTAAAGGATTGCTGAGAAGATTCATAAAAAAATCAAACGATCCCTCCAAAGCAGTGGGCATTGTTAGCTGCACAAGATGAAACTCAAAGCTATGGTAAAAGTGCTCACTTGAAACAGGCTTTAAGGTTATAAAGTTACATCTTCCAATACACATTAATTGTTGCCACATAAAATATTCAAAACTAATAACACTCAGAACAATCTTTCGTATTCATAGAGTTAATCCATCATTCAACATTCATTTCCCCATAAGATTGACAGGCATGATAGGAGTCATCATCTAGGTGGAGTGTAATAGTGAATTGAAGTCAATGAGCCATAAATATCAAGATGAACCAGGTACCAGGAAAACATAATACAAGTCCATACTTGGAGAAACAGAATTACAATCCAATGCAATGCTTTAGCAAATTAAAGATGGAAAGCTTAAAAATCATGATATCCAGAAAAGGAGAGGTTGCAAAACAAATTACTCAAATGGACAAATCAAGAACAGTTCAGTCTCTAACTTCCCATCATCATACAGCAAACAAGCACTTGGTGGGCCAAGTACCATCATAAAAAATGACTGGCTACTGGATGGTAAAAAAAAATAATGCAACAAGAGCAAGTGTCCTGAACTTGGAAAGGCCAGACCAACAAAGTAATATCAAACCAAATAGGTTATAAAAAAAAACTATGGAAACACAAAGGCAAGGCATTAGATTTCAAGTGCTTAAACCAAAACCAAATATGTTTTCTGTGCAATGCGCACTTGTTACATCAAGAAGTATTCTATCATTAAAAAATCTCTAGAATAAAACTATCCATTTTTTGTATATGAAAAATGCATGCACAGAAAACATAAGGAAATTCATGTTTCCATACAATGTCCAGGTTACAGCACAAATTGAGACTAACCAGATAAATTTTTAGAGCATCAAGCAGCTTAGAGTGGAAGAATATCTCTGCATCCTTCAGTGTAATCACAGGCTCGGAGCACATGTCAGAACACCACAGCTGCGATATAACATTTATAAAATCCTTTCCACTGTCTGGCTCCTCTGGTGCCTCTTCAACAGGTTTGCCCTCCACAGGCAAAGGAATATCTGGAGCTGCACTTATTCCAGCTACAATAATGTCCATCTCATCATCTACAGCATCTGTTTTCAGTTTCTTTATTTTTTTACCTCCTTGTTCAGCAAAATTTTCTTCATCTGTTTTTCTTTTCAAACATTTCTCATCAGTTCTAGCATGGCTGCCTAAAGAAGAAAGCAAGGTCAACAAGACTTGGGGATCAGGAAGCAAAGTTCGAATTTCATTCTGGATTTCCTGCTTAAGAGATGCCCATCTATGCAAATTTTTTTGTTTCCTGAAACAGGAAAGGTTTAAAGATCTGAAGAAGGAATCCAACAGTTTTAGTCCCTCCAAAAGAAGTCTCAAAGTTCCATTCTTTACTAGAAAATCTGAGTGAAGTAGCCCCTTATTGATCACTGATCTGCTGAATGGAGGAGGAGATATGCAATTAATCATATTCTTCACATCCATGCTACCAAAGGAAGGTGGATCATCGGATTGAGAATCAAGAAAATCAAAATGAAGGCCAACTCCCACTGACGAAACTAAGTTTGCTGCCAGAGAAACAGTAGAAAACCTGCTACAGCTTCAGTTGCAATGTATATGTGTAGAAGCAAATGGAAAAGAAAAGAAATGATAATAATAATAATAAGGAAATAAATAAAAAGATATGGGGTGTGCAAAACCATGCAGAAATCTGACCAAGAAGGTGATGCATAATCTTCAAGGTTGTAAGGGAACTCTTCCAAGTATGCTGAACCAAATGATGGCCTCCCCTTAACAATAGCTAAGAGCAGGTCTCTGTGATAACCAATATCAGCTGCCTTTAGCTTCTTCATGAGCCCCAAGAGTCTTTTTGGATTACCCTTTAATGGAAATGGATGTCTATTCAAATCCGGCATCAATCCATTGCTAGGATCAGTGCAAACCATAACTAACACATTGTGTGCCAACTCAGCAGCATCTGCACCATTCTCCCTACCAGAAATCCCGACTAACTGTTCCAAAGTAACATTCCCAAAGAGAACACTCCTGAGACCTGGAGGCACCAATGACTGCTCGATGAGCACTCTATCCCTCAATGTGGACAAAACATAAATTAAAGTCTCGTCATCATCACTCCCAAGTCCACGAAGAACACCTGAATACATCTCCTTTTGCTGCAACACCCACCTCAACAACCCCGGCTTACCCACCTCCAAAAATGACATCGCAAACCCAACAAAAGCCTTTCTAGTAGACTTCTTCTTTCTCTTATCATTTTTTTGCCTCTTCTTATACTCCGCTAGTTTCAAAAAACCCTGAAGCTTAAAATCAAAAGTCTTCGCAACCTCAGAAGCCAAACCCGACCCTCTCCTAACAATAGATGCCATTAACAATAGCACTGCCTTTTCACGCTTTCCATCTTTGCTATTCAACTCCTTATAAACACCATCCATTTTTTCTTGGACAATCAACCTTGCAAACTTATCAAGAGCCCTACTAACAAATATCCTCTCTCTATCATTAGCCCTATATTTCCCCTCAGAATGACTAAAAATCACCGAAATCAATGACATTACATATGACATTCCATCTTTCCCTGCCCTAAGCTTCCAAGCACTTAAAAGTTCTGTAAAACTCGATGACATTTGTACATAAACACGAAGCAATTCTCCTCCGGGGTCACTTTTTAGTAACTTGATGAACTCTTTTGTTCCGTCTTTACATAACTTAATCTCATTTGAGTTTATTCTGTGTAGTAACTCACTAAGTTTCGCTTGGTAGTTTACTTTGATTTCAAATTTTGGCACCTCCCTTTCCTCTACCTCGACTTCTCTATCGTTTTCATCTCCCATTATGACTGCGAAAATGGTACAAAAATATAAATATATATAAATATATATATATATATATATATGAAATATAACGATATATAGAAAGGCTTTGGACTTAAAAGAGTGAAGAATAAGTACTCATACCGTTGTCTTCAGAGGCGGAGATCGGTTCGTCCATTGAAGAGAGTGAGGCGGATGAGGACGTGGTTGTTTTGAGGTTTTGGAAGATTAGGGTTTCTGCTTTTAGGGTTTAAGCAGTGGAGCTGCTGGGAAAGAAGAAGGTAGGGGGGTTAACATAAAGGGGCTTGAAGCCCAAGCGAAAGAAAAGGCAAGGACAAACCACCCTATCTTGGACCACCCATTTAGATAGGCCCATACACCATTAAGAATCCAATAGGGCGCAACTAAATTGACTTTTTTTTATATAGAAAATTAATTTATTTTTTGAGTGTTTTAATTAGTTATTTTAATATTTAATTAGTAAAATTATAATAGATAAAATCTGTTAGAAATGAATTTTTTTTCGTCTAAAAGGAACAGTATAATTTAAATACGGGGAAGTGATTCGTATATTTTTTAATAGTAGATAACTTAAGTAAATTTGTCTACCCATTTTATTTATGAGTTGACTTTCTTTCCCAATAATATTATATCTTTAATACTATACATAAAAATGTTATAATTTTTTTTTATATAAAAACAACCTAAAATCCAAAAATTAAATTTTTTGAAGAAATAAAACTTAAACAAAAGAGGACATAATTAGAATTAAAAACCAAAATTAAGAGCGTATATATATAAACATGAACATAAATAGGGACTATTTAGAAATATATAAAAAATAAAGGAATTAAAATAAAAAATTAAAAGTATATGGGTCAAAATGAAAACAAAATATGTAAATATTTTTAATCAAAGGATTAAATGAAAACAATTAAAAGTGTTGAAAGGAAAAAATAATTAATTCTTTTATTTCTTGATTCATTTATTTTTTCAATAATTTTGGTATAACTCTAAAGAATTTGTTTGTATTTATGTATCTATACTATTAGTTTTGATTTTTAATTTTTAATAGAATTTATTTATGTATTAAATGTAGCTTTGTTAAAAAACAAAGTAACTTCACGTTTGGTGATGTGAAATGAAAATAAAATATTCTCTTATGCATGTATAGTTAATCTTTAGTTGTTAGTTATTTGTTATATTTTTTAAGGCATTAATATTGAACAAATATCAGAATATATAATTATTTTCAAGAGAAAAAACCTTTAAAATAATATTTTTAATTATTTTAAATGTATTATCTATGATAAAAAGAATATATTAAAAAACTAAATAATTGAAAGTCTTGTAGATTCATTATTTCACTCTAATGTATACCATTATTAAATAAATCAAGAACCATTAATATTTTTTGACATGTTATAAAATTTGTTTTGGTCTACGGTGAAGCGCAGGGCAACTACTCATATATTTTTTTTATTTTCAGATAATTTGACCATTTTTAACTTGTTTTTTATATGTGTAGCTTCGTATATTTTTTATTCATGTAATATTTAATATGAAATATTGTACATAAAAAAGTTATGGATGTCCATTTTTCACAAAAACAACATTGATTAGTGAATTATCTTAATTATTATTCTTATTGTTATTATCATGATTGTTAAATTATCACAGTTATTATAGCTGTTATTGGAACAATTATTGAAAATAATTAATGAAATATCAAAATATATAATTATTTTTTTATTGTATAAGATTTATTCCTCATATTATTGTATTAAAAATATTTCAAAACACTGATATTTATTTTTTTCTTCAAAAAATCCAAGGTCAGTTTGTTTTCTCATATATTTATAAGAATAATCATTATCATTATTTTGAAGGCCTTATCTATAATAATTAGAAATTTCAACACCTAACAATATTAACAAAAAAGCAATTAAAAAATAAAATAAATGACAACATAAATAAATATTAATAGATTTTTAAAAAAAAATCATTTGACCTAAAGAATAAATAAAAATTCAAAATCAAACAACAAAGAGAAAAAATAATAAATAACAATTTTCAAATGATCACCAACACAAATTAAAATTTAAACATCACATAAAAGAAATTCAAAACTTTGATATCGGAAAAACTAAAGAATTTAAGACAAAACCGGAAATTTAAAAGAACATAGAACTAAAAGAAACTTAAATATATAATCAATTTGCATTAAAGGATAAAATTGAAACAAATCAAAACTCTGATATCTAAAATCTTAAGGATTTCAATCTAATCTGGAAATTAAAAAACTAAGGATCAAAATGAAACTATAATATATAATCAATTTCAATTGAATGACAAAATTGAAACAAATCAAAACCTATATTAAAGGAATAAGAACCATACAAAACAATCGAAAACTCAAGAACTATAATGAAAAGTAAACAAACAGCGGGGCTTGACGTGTACTTGCGCAGGCAAGAGAGAAAAACAGGGGGGGTGTTCAACCGACCATGAGCACGTCTCCAGTCAAGTTAGACCACCACACGCCGCTCCAAGAGGAATAGAACATGTCATAAAATAATTCTAGACGTCGGTAGGGTATTTTTGAAGGCTAAATAACGCCCCACACGTTGTCCAAAAACCATTTGATCGAGCGGACGGTGCATCCGGTGATGCGCTAATAATATCACATTATAATATATATTAAAAAAAGGTAAATTATTGTAACACCCCTGCAACCAACTCTTCAATTTTGTCTTATTGGAGGGCATATCCGTATTTAGTCATTTTCAAATAATATGAAAAATGCTAACTTTTAAGGTCAATCAAATCATAATTAAGCTCATCCCTTGGAAGCTTGTTTGTAATATATGTCAATAATTGTTCATTAGGCATCAACAAGTCATGATCTTGAAGTGTTGTTGTAGAAGCATTGAAAAGTTGTTCAAGCTCATATAACACATAGTTTTTAATTTAATCATCGGATAGAATAAGATTTGACATGTTAAAAGTTGGTCTCAACTTATGAAGGATGTCATAGTGCATTGAATGCCAAAACTGATTGAATAAAACTAAAGGGTAGGCAACTTGAAAGAATAAAATAATACTGATGAAAAGTTGTCTAGTGGTGAATATGTAGTTACAATCGCTTTATAAAAAAATTCAAACCATTCTTTATGATCCCTTAAAAGCCTATATACTTTGCAAGCAAGCTGAAATGTTGGATAAACAATTCAGTCAATGTTTCTTAAATCTGCAAACCCAGTTGCCCCTTAATATGGCTTAAAAATAGCCTTAAAAAACAAAGTTTTCCGACAACATGATGCATATATTATATACGCCCAAGGTTAAACCCTTTTGATCTCACAACTCATTCTTTGTGTCTAAAATACCAAACATATTTGGTTGAAAAGTCTGAATAACATAGCTCTCGTGCATCAAAATATTTTTTGTTACATTCAAACCATTCAATAAGCATTGTTTTATTGATGCTTGACCTTCTAAGAACATATCAAAGAGACTCATTGCTTGAGAAAACAATATTTTGTTGAAAAGACAAATGAACTTGAAGCTTTTCAACTTAAGGGTTTCTTGAATGGATCAGAAATTAAAAAATACACAAAACAACTTCATAAGGCAAATAAGCAGCAATTAAGATATGCTTGTATTTCATCATTTGTCTTATCTTGCAGTATGTCGTAACACTTGTTGGGGCTTTGTTGACATATTTGAATAAATACTTGATGAGCATTGATTGACAGCATATATCAACATTTATATGTGCATTATAACGCATCAAGAGGTCTTTATTGTATGGAACAACATAGTCCTTGAGTAACATAATTCTATTTTTTAGCACAAAATTATCATGGAATCCACGTCGTCTATAATAGACAAATCCATTTTGGCCCAAAATAGTTGAGCTCCTGAATTTCTTTGGAAATGACTTTGTACATATATTTCCTGACATGCATTGTGTATTTGGCCTTGCAGCACCCATGGACCATGCATTATGAACTTAGGGATAATTTCATGATATAAAGGATCAATATTTTGATGTGGCATCTCAGTTGAGACAAATGAGTCAACATCATCTGTAGTTTTGCATTTGAATTCAGAAGCAAGCCAAATCAAGATATGTGTATGTGGAATTCCTCTTTTTTGGAACTTAATTGCACACACATCTACAACATTGCCAAATACATTCAAATATGATTTTTTTTAAATGACACTATGCAAGGAAGAAATTGTGATGATTGTATTACCAACAATTATCTTGCCAAAAGGGATACCAGATTTGATGAACTTTAACATATCAAGAAGCTTTGCTCTGCAAACTCATGTAATTATATTAGGTTTGTCTTCATGTTTATAAGCCTTGCCTTTATTGAGCTCTCTTTAGATTTTAGGACAGTTTGTATTGCATGTGAATGTACTGAAAAGATCAGGATTTTCATATACTTTGTAAATTATCATTGCATCTTGGTAATTATTGATCATGCACCGCGGGCTACCAGTTAAAGAAAAATAAAGAATAATTTTTCCAGTTGATGATCCTTAACATCTCCTTTAAGCATAGCTCATTGATGTTATGATAGAGATCAGACTGAAGATTATTTTGGTTCATTCTAATATAATCAAGTATGTCATCTTCAATATTGGCAAAATCATCAACCCAAAATTGTTGGTAAAGGCGAGCACCTTTTGTAATAGTGTCGTCTTCATATTATCTCTCATGAATAAGATAAACATAAAAAGCTCTCATTAACACGCTTTGATGTTTTCTAAAACTATAACTATAATGATCTGTAAAACTAGTGTTAGTTTGGTAATCGTCTTCACCAAATGGAAATAGAAGAGGATATTGCAATGCCATAAATTTTGGATGTAACTTATAGATTCTAAGAGTTTGGTGACCAATAATCACCAATATGCTCAACAATTAAGCCACTAATATCATCTAAAGTTAGATCATTATATTGTCCTCTATCATGAGTTCTTTGACAAAGTAATTGTAGTTTACAGCCAAGATTGACAGATTCTAAGAGTTTCAGTGAAGCATGATGGAATAAGTCAACCAAACAATTAGTTGTAGCAAGCATGCGAATAAGATCACCATCAAATAGTTTCATCCAAGGATGAAGCAAAGGTTGAACGCGGAAACAGTGACATTTGATTTGAAACCTCGTTTGCAACATCATAAATATTTAGGTGAGCAAATTTTGGAGCATTCTCATAACAAGGTAATAGAGATCCCATAAGATGATGACAATGATCATTTATCTTAAAAACATATGGGCCAGATTGACGATTAATTGATTAATCTACATTAGCTTCCTTGGATGTAAAGGCAAATATAGAGTTGGAGGCACGAATATTTGTGAGATATTTCTTAAATGTTTGACCAAATATGGTGTTTACCATGTCATCAAGAAGTGGAGGTGTTGGTATGGTCGTGAAAATTTAATTTCCAAGATAGCAAAGAGAGAATTTTGGATTGGATTTAGCAGAACGTGTGAGTCTTTCGTTAAGCAAAAAAAAAGCCTTGCAATGACAACATTTAAATGTTTTGTTTCCAAAGTTAATGTACTCATTCAAAGTTCTTAGGTATGAAAATTATGTAAAAATGTGGCAATAGATAAATAAATAAAAATATAAATCAAAAGCAAAGAAAATAAATCTAGGATGAATGTTTTCTCTTTCTTTGATACAAAGCTTACCCAATTGCTAATGTCCATTGACAAAAAAGACATAAGATCATGATTGATATAGGTTGAGTCAGTTGCGCTAAGATCTTGTACAAACAATAGAGATGTTAATTGTGATGAGCAAGTTGATTGTATGTAAAAGCCATAAAGCAATGATCATACTGATTTTGAGACTGCATTGTTGGTTAAGAGGATGAAGTCTCGCCATGATATAACGAAAAAGTGTTGACCATCAGTAGGGCAATGATTAAGATTTGTGTTAAGCCTTAAAGATTGTGTTAATGTACCAACTGAGCATGAATGAGTTTTATTTTCTAGTTATGATGTGTTACATGAAGAATCTAATTCATTATTAAATTCATGTGATGATTGCAAGCTTTGTCGCCAGCTAGTCATGGGTGCATAAATTGAATATCGAGGAACCAAACATTGTAAAAATAACTCAAATGAAATGGAATAGAAATTTTGTGAAACCCGAGAATAAAAAAATATACAAAGAGGGAAGAGGTTTATAATAATTCAAAATGTTGTTATAATACAAAATTTATGCAAAGAAAGAAAAAAAATAGGGCCAAAATGAAATTAAGAAGAGATGGACCCATCCCTTCTCTCATCCATGGCTGACTGGTAACTAGAAGAAGGGGGAAGAATTTCATAATTTTACTTCATGAAAGTAGGAGTAAATACCCTAAAATTAGTAAACCCATATAAGCCTTGGAATTCTAAAGTGGAGGAACATAATTGGGTGGAGAATTAACAAGAAGAAAAGTGAAGAATTGGGGAAGAAAACAAGGAAAAGAAGGCTAATATTCTTCCAAAATTATGAAGTAGAGTCTAGATTCCATCCAAGTAAGGAATTTTAATTCCAATTTCTATGAAATTAACATCAATTTGATTAGAAGTTCATAATTATTCTTGAATTGGGAATTAGGGTTCTTTAACACAAAATGTTGGGAAAATGTAGAAATAAGTGAGATTAAATAGACTAAGTACCTGTTTGGCGTTGTGGTGCGATCTGCGATTGCCGATCGCACCACAACTTTGGTGTTTGGTAAAAACCAAACACCGGTTTGAGAGGTGGGTCCCACGCCCACTTTTAATCTGAAACGGCGTTCCGCAAAAAGCAGGAAACATGTACTTATTTTATGCCGATTTGGGGAGTGACGATCTGCGATTTATATGTGCGATTAAAATATATCCGTTGAAAATTCTTTACCCTTCTGAAACCTTATCTTCTCATCCGAGCCTTATCTTTCTTCTCTGTCTGCACAAACCACAGCCAAACATGCCAATCAGGTTTCTCAATAAACCATATAGCACGGTCCTCCTTGCTTTGATAAAACCCCAAATCCTTCAACCAAGCTTCAATGCAGGGTAAGCTATGAGAGTACAAAGGCTTTTTCTTGTCAGGGAGTCTTTGTAGCCACTCATCTTCTGTTGAAGATATCTCCTCTGCTTCAGATGAGTTTAAAGAAACTATTCTCTTGGGGTTTCTTAAAAACTTGCATTGCGGATAAGGACATGGTAGAGATTTAGAGAAAAGGGGAGGGAGCAATGGCATATTTTTTCTTTCTTGTCTCTGTTCTCAAGGGTTCATTTAACTTGTTGTAAGGGGAAGATATTGGTCAAGCATGGAGAGAGAGAGAGAGAGATGTGTAGTGTGCTGAAAAAGAAGAAGAAGAAGAAGTAGAAAATGGGGTCTAGTGTATTTGGTTTTGGGGGGGTGGGCGGCGCAGGTAAATAGAATTGGGAAGATGAGAATGGGAATGGGAATGGTATTAAGGGAATCGGGTGGGTGAGGGTTAAAAAAAATATAATTATATTCTATAATTATGTAATTATTTTAATTATTTTTAATATAATTAAAATAATAATAATTAAACACAATTATTTTTCGTGTTTTTAAATTTGCTTTTAAAAAAATCAAAAAAATAAATCTGCTTTTTTACAATAATAATAATAATAAAATTTATATATATATATATACCCTTTAAAGTAATTTCACAAGTTAAAAGCAATATGAAAAGTTTGGTAACCAAACACCCAAAACTGCTTTTTTTTCAACCTCCAACTCAACCACAGTTTTAACCAAACACTTCACTGCTTATTTTGCACCATAGTAAAAGCGCTTTTTTTAAAACTGCTTTTTTTTCAACCGCAATCGCAATCGCAATGCCAAACACACCCTAAAATAATCTAAGTACCTTAAAGAGGAAGAAGAAATGAGTGCATAGAAAAGAGGAAAGGGGTTCCTTTTGGCAAGTCTCGATACAAACACTATTGAGAGGGAAGGAGAATTTATGAAATTTCTTAACTAATTTACTTGGTACAAATGACCTTAAGAGGACATAAATGAGTAGGGTTTTCATGAATAAAGGGAAGGTATGGTTGTGATTGACGAGGAAGCAAGGATTGAAGATGAATTGGAGATACTGTCTCTATTTTGCAAAATAAGGCAGATTTGTTGTCCTGTTTATGGGGGGGATTTGGACCTGAAAAATACAGAATTCAGGGAGGGTCTCTCATAGAAGTTATAGATGGGAGTGTTATCTTTCCAAAAAGTCTAACCCCGTCTAATATGGAGTTCTAGAACTCCAGATACAGATGAAAATTTGAGGAGAGGTCGAGCTATCACTCCCTGTTGGCAGATTCGACCAAGTTGATAAAATAACGAAATTTAGCCATGTTAAGGGTAGAATTTGTTTTCTTGCCCTTTCATAAAGTGTGTCTTGATCTTCAGGAAATAAAAAAAGAGAATAAATTATGATTAAAATTGAATTCATGATTACACCTGGACTACTAATGAGTTGAAAAGTTAAAAGGATGATAATGAGAAATATAAGTGAGAAAGAAAATATTGGTAAAAGAGAAATGAATATTATTACCATTATTGTTTTTGTGTGGATTAATATGGAATAATGGTGGGTGTTTGTGGTTTCAAGAGGAACCGCATGAGAAGTACAACAACAACAGGGAAACGCAAGTCGAGCGTTTACAGCAGGTAGGTACTTGGTATCTATACTTCCTTATGAGGAAAAGAAAAGGGGCTAAAGGAAAGGTTAAAAAGGTTAAATGATGGGAATATATATATATATATATATATATATATATATATATATATATATATATATATATAGAGAGAGAGAGAGAGAGAGAGAGAGAGAGAGAAACAAGGTAGTTGACATCGGCATTACCAGTACATGGGAGAAGAAATATAAACCTTGATTAACTATTTGGGTTCAAAATAGTTAATGATATCAGCAGGTGACGTGGATATCGATAAAATTTATAAACTTGGTCTAGCACGCACCAGCTATTTCCTCTGCACTGGAGGCTTCTCCCCATACTAGAAGCACCACCACAACCTCCAGCAATAGTAGCCAACTCCGGCAACACACAACAACCCCTCCTACACAAACCAACATCAACTTCTTGCGCTCCTCCCGACCACCACTAGCCACCACCACCAATAAAACCACTTCAACCTCTTCTACTTGGTGATATAAACCAATAACTCTCTCCTTCTCCATCCTTTACTGTTCACTATGCAAATGGACAGTAGGGGAGTGAATTAATTCACTCCCTAGAATTCACTTGCATGTAAATAGTAGCAAAGAGTTGGACATAATGTCGAACCCGACTCGAGGGGCTGTTAGGTTGAAATGGCCTAACATGGCTAGCCGACCTATTTTGTCAGGCTCGATCCGGATTTATATATATATATATATATATATATATATATATATATATATATTGCATTTTCAAGAAAAAAATTACAAAAATTATGTTGTTTTCGTTCATATGGTCGAATATCAAAGTTTTTCCAATCATATTTTTCATAAAAAACAAATATAACATATTTTTTCATGTGTTTTAAATGAAAATTGGATATCGTAATCAGTTTATGATTATCCGTTAGAATTTGGCCAAAAAATATAAAAAAAAATAAAATTTATTTTGTTGTAGCTATCGTGGTGTAAAATTATATTATAAAGTACATCCGCATATGGTAAAAAAAGGATTGTTTAATAAAAATGCGGTGTAAAAATTTTCAAACTTTAGAATGGTCAGGTTTTCAACTCCCAATAAGGTAAAGACTTTTTTACGAAGAGAGATCTACTTTGAGCCTTATAAAAGACCAACAAATAAAAAACTGAATTAAAAAAAAATCAAACAACAATGCAACTTACCTTAAGTAGGGTGCACTGAGGGTGATGCGTCTTCCCCTTGCACAAGTCCCTCTTACCTATACGCTCGCAGGCCTTTAAATTTTCCTAGTGACCTTAATACTAGGTGGCGACTCCTAAGAATTATAATCGTAACTTTATGACTATAAAATCCTCATTTAACCGCGCGTAGTCTCCCTTCCGAAGATGGCAAGGAGCGAAGCGTGAAAAAACAAAATCGTGACACATCTCTCGAGAGTTAAGGAGAACTGCTAATTAATTAGCATGAACAATGTGCATTGTGTCAATGCTATGAAAGCACCGCGACCTTTGTGCCTCTCATGATGAGAAAGCTGAGGAGCCCAACTCAATTGAAGAAGCTAAAGGCACTCCAATTCCAGTATGGGAGAACACGACGAAGAAGGTCTGCAAACAATTAAAGAAGGATGAGACATGAGAACCTGTCCTATTACCAAAGGAGGAGTGAAGCCAAATCTTCCTTCTAGTTCCGTCAAATTAGGGTATATAAGGTTTGACATGAACAACGTAACAATGCACAACATAACATGAACATCGCACAACATTCAATTAAGGAAGGTTGCTAATTAATTAACATGAACACCGGAGAAGGGGTGAAGCCAAATCTTCCTTCTAGTTTTGTCTAGTGACTCTAGTCAGGGTATGTAAGTTTTAACATGAAATGAGCAACAATACACAACATAACATGAAATGAGCAACAATACACAACATAACATGAACAATGCACAACACTCAACTAAGGAGGGCTACTAATTAATTAACATAAAGAATGCATAACATTTCAAAAGCAAGGAGAGATGCTAATTAATTAACATGAACAATGTAAGGAGTAATACCGCAACCAACATTCCAATAAAATAAACAGTAAGCTTTCTCTTTAACCATGAACAACGGGGGAATGGTGTTAATTAATTGATGTCCTTGCTAAAATGTGAAAACAAATTGCGCCAAACAATTGAAAAAGAATTATTCCAAATCTACAATTAAATGAGTGTAGATGAACAATGATTTAACATCATGATTTAGCTTCTCCTTTAACAACTACATTAACTGGTAATTTTTTTATTATGAAATAAAAAAATGTTTGTTTTTCCAATGTTCTTAGAATTTTTTAATTTTTTTTATGATTTTAAATTTTTTTATATATAATTTTAAATTGTTTTGATGTATATATATAAAAAGAATATAAATTAAAATATATTTTAATATATTTATAAAACTAAAAATATCTTGAAAAATAATCTTTATTTTAATCTCAAACTAACTTTGAATCACCACTAAACAAAAAATTAAATGATTACAAAACAAATTTATTTTAACAATTGCTTTAAAAATCGTTGAAATATCTATTATCACTTTAGCTGGGCTAATTCTAAAGCCCACGAACCCATCCCACCACACACACGAGCGAAGCATAATAAATCATCCCGACCTCTCCATCTAGGGTTCACTTCTCTTGAAAAAAAAATCCCTAGATCTCTCTCCAACCACCACCTTATCCTCCATCAGAATAACATAATCCCTAACTCCAAACATGATGCAACAACCAGGAATCGCCGGAGTGGGTGTCCAGCAACCAGATCAACAACAACAATACCAACAGCAGTGGATGATGCAGCAACAGCAACAATCGCAACCCGTGCCTCCTCCTGCTGGATGGACTCCACCGCCTGTTCCTCCTCCGTCCCAGTACGGTTCAGCGGCCGGAAGTGCTGCTGGTGGAGAAGAGGTCAAGTCGTTGTGGATCGGGGATTTGCAGCAGTGGATGGACGAGAATTATATTCTTAGCATCTTTTCTACCACTGGAGAGGTAATGTTTTGATTCCAATATTTTGTTTTTGTTTTCATTCTGTACTAAGGAAGAAGCTTTATGTTTATTTTGTAATCCGTAATTTTGTGTCTGCTCTTTGGAAAGTGCACCGAGTTAGGATTTATTTTGGTGGAACTTTTAAGAGAATAGGAAGTATACATTTTTTTTTGTTCACTTTATTTTGTTGATTGTGTATTTAATGGTGAACTGGAAACAAATTCAAGGAGAACAGACAAGGTTTGTTTTGTGAACTAGTGATTTTTTTCTCTTGGAACAATAATTTATCAAAAAAATAAAAATGACGGGGGGTGTTAATCTGTATGAACGGGGTATTTTGTTGATGGGAAATATAAAAGGCGTGAAGTATAAAAAGAATTTTGATGAATGGTATGCTTTTGTTGCAACAGGTTGTTCAAGCTAAGGTTATTCGTAACAAACAAACAGGTTACCCAGAGGGTTATGGTTTTATTGAATTTGTTAATCATGCTGCAGCAGAGAGGGTTTTGCAGACATACAATGGCACACCAATGCCAAACAGTGAGCAGACTTTCCGGCTGAACTGGGCTACCCTCGGTGCTGGCGAGAGGCGCCAAGATGATGGGCCTGATTATACAATTTTTATTGGAGATTTGGCTGCTGATGTCAATGATTACCTTCTACAAGAAACATTTAGAAATGTTTACTCATCCGTGAAAGGTGCAAAAGTTGTTACTGATAGAGTTACTGGACGCTCAAAGGGATATGGATTTGTTAGGTTTGCTGATGAAAATGAACAAAGGCGTGCCATGTCTGAGATGAACGGACAGTACTGCTCTACTAGGCCTATGCGGATTGGACCAGCAGCCACAAAGAAACCTTTGACCCAGCAATATCAGAAAGGTATGTGTTTTTGCAACTCTGGTTGCTGTTTAGCGTGGATAGTTCTGTTTGATTTTATTTTTTTCTGCTCACATGCACTCCTATCTCTTATGCTGAAAAATGTACATCAAATTGGTAAGCTGAATGTTTTGTGTACCATGTATGTATTTTTCTTTTTTGAGGTGATGTTGTCTAAACATGCTCTTAATGTTTTGTGCTTCCAGTTATGCACTTGAAGATAGGTGGAATTTAAAGAGTCATTTCCTTCCAGCACTTACCTTTGTAAACTTGGGCACATTTAATTTAGTTAAAACATGCAAAAACTCATATAAAACTCATGTTGTCTTAAAGCAGGACACCGAGAGGCTCTCATTTTGGGGAGCCTGGAACTAACTCCAGCTGAAATGATTCCACTTAAATGCGTGGCCTCATTTTAGGTCAGTTATTTTGTTTACGTCATAAGCTTAATTTCTTGTGGCATTTTGCTACATCCACAAATTACTTTCCAGTTCGTTATTTTCGAAGAGTTATGATGTCAAGCTCAATATGTTCTTTTTTCCTAAAGATAGTATAATATCATTCCAGAGTTCCTTTATTTATATTAATCAGACAAGAATTGATGGTTTATTTCTTCACGGTTCAGTCAGCAGCTGTTTTTGAGTTCTTGTTTGGTATTTAGGGAAACTATTTATGCTGACGTGAATTCCAAGCATTAGAAACCTTATGAAGCCAACCTATGATGATGGATTTCGGAGATGTCTCTGTCATGGGGAACATTATTCTGATCACTAAGCTCTCAGTTTTAGTGCCACCTCAAGCTGCTCTTGTTTTATAACGCACTCTCTCATTATTTTTATTGCTTGCGTGACTGAGAGCATCCATATTTTGGAGGAAGTGCTGGACCACACACTTTTGTCATTCCATTCTTCAAGCACCTACAAAGGATCCTTGTATCTTTTTGTAGAGATCTATATGCATATAGTGTAATAAGATATTGGCTTATTTGATTTTGAAAGGAGATCTCTTCGTTCTTCAATGATCATCATCTTTTGACTTCATCATGTCTTGTTTGTGTCACTTTCTTATTCTTCCTTCTTTTCCATTGTTTTTGTCTTAGACTTGTTTTGCGTAGAAGTTGGACAGGTTGTAGACTGTTTTAGCATGTGTTTTCCTGTTCTCTGGACAAAGGAAATCAGGAAATCATATTACATGATATGGAACCTAAAATATCAATCTGTTTCCCCAGAAACAAATGAAACAATGGGTTTATTGTTGATAATAACATCGAAAGGTTCTAACCTAAATGCCGAATCACGTTTCCCATTCTCTGCAAATATGAATCTTGTTTGGAACTTTCCAATTGTTCATGCTTTGAAGTTTGGATATGGTGAAGTATTTGGGCCTTAAATACTTTCTATCTCAATTACCTTTCTCTTGATTGTTTGGCTGTCCATGCTGGGTTTTTATGCTAGGGATGTTCATCTTGAAAAACGACAACCGAAAATTACTTCACTGATGCTAAGCTTTGTGATAACTGACAACAGTATCATGATTTAAAACTGTTGCAAGGCAAGTAGATTAGTTGCATTTTTTTCTCCCATACTCTAGGCAACATTTATTAACCTCACTCAAAATGGTGGACATATGTAAACATTATTATAAAGAATGTTCTTTCTGTCAAGTTTCCTGAAAATACCAGCAGTAAGTGGCATATGGCCAGTAAGCTGATTTTGATGGAGTAAAGCTCCACTTATATAATGCTAAACTTCTTAATTATTCTTTGTTTGCTATATTTGCTTGGGTAATTGATTTTCTGTTATCTATGTGAATCTCTGTAAATCACTGTATCGTGCATGTGTTTTTACCCAAAAGAACAATCATCCCTTAGATTTATTTAGAACAGAAAAATAAATTGATCTTTTTTTTTCCTGGCATGCTTCGCAGTACAGGTGGTTTTTTAATCTTTAAACTCATTCCAGCATGATAATGGTGTTTTGTTTATTCTTTGGGCTTTCCTGCTTGCTTTCTCCTTGCTTACATCTCCTTGGGTTTTCATACAACACCAATTATCCTTCAGTGAAGCTTTGGGTTTGCTGTCTGCTGCTTTTTGTTCGTGTTTATTCATTTGTTATTTCATATGCATTTGTCATTTGCAGCTGCTTACCAGAGTCCTCAAGGAAATCAGGGGGAGAGTGATCCAAATAATACAACAGTGCGTAGTTTGCTTTATTGTTGATATGGATTATTACTTGCCAAAGTGAACTGACTTGTTTCTCATGTCTGCAGATATTTGTTGGGGCCTTGGATCCAAGCGTGACTGATGACACTTTGAGAGCAGTGTTTAGTAAATATGGTGAGCTAGTGCATGTGAAAATACCTGCAGGCAAGCGTTGTGGATTCGTTCAGTTTGCTAATCGGTATATGAATACCCTGATTTCTGTTATTTTGGATTGTAATGATTGCCTTGTCCTGATTTGGTTGTCTGTGCTTGTTGCATTTAGGACATGTGCGGAGCAAGCACTATCGATGCTGAATGGAACTCAGATAGCCGGTCAAAATATTCGTCTCTCATGGGGCCGTAGTCCTTCTAACAAACAGGTTTGGTTGATGCCCTTTAAATCTTCCCTATTTTTATGTTATTGTACCTGTGTTTTTATATTAAAGGTGCATCTATTGGTTTCTTTCAGGCTCAGCCAGAGCAAAGCCAGTGGAATGGTGGTGGATATTATGGTTATCCACAAGGATATGATGCATATGATTATGCTGCTGCTGCTGCTGCCGCTGCTGCCGCCGCTCCCCAGGATCCTAGCATGTATTATGGAGGATATCCTGGGTATGGAAACTACCAGCAACCGGGAGCTTACCAGCAGCAACCAGGAGCTTACCAGCAGCAACCCGGAGCTTACCAGCAGCAACAGCAGGTAAGAGTAACTGTAGTTTAGAATTTTTTAGTTCCCTGAATAATAAGAGCTCTATTCTACCAAGGCTTGACTAGCAGAGAGTAAGCAGTTGAACTTTTAGAATAACAATGCTCAAATCTCATCCTGTTTTCATTTTAGTTTCCTGATTTCTGGTAATACTTCTGGTGACGCGAATGATTTTGATCTTTAGTCAGTAGTGGTGTCATTTGCTCCTTGTTTTATTAGCAATAATGTTCTCTTACGTTCTGGTATGTGCAGTGATCTGTTTCCATTGCGGAATCGATGTGCGAGGACTGATTTTAATCGGTAACCGAGCAAACTGAGGTTGCAGTTGACTAGTTGCATGGATGTACTTGGTGCTTGGCATTTTGACATTTACTCTAATGTTAGCAGTGTTCTGGGCAACCATACGGGGAGGGGCATCACTGCATTCTGATATGATTATATGGTTTTGTAATGTAATGGTGCCTCAAAATTTGCACTATTTGCCTAATGGATATCTTGTGGCACTTTTTAATTACTTAAATTATGGTAACTTTTTTTTTTTTAATTTATTTATGGGATGTTTCAGTTGTTTTCCAAGATCTGTGAGGTTTGTGTCTCGCATGATTTAATGATGTGGTGCTCTGTTATAGTTTTGTAAGCCTTGCCCCGCTGCCACCGCATTATCTTATTCCACACCAGCAGCTCGTAAAATTACTGTAATTCTTTTCAAATTTCTTTCTCCGGCAAATCTAAAATCTTGCTGTAATTTCTTATCTCTATTTCTTCATCATATTAAATTTCATCTCATTGCTTTGGCACGACCACACAGATACTTTTTCGAGGACACCCACCACCACTCATAGCCTCGAGCTTTTCACAAAATTTCCCTTCAGGAATAGATCTGGATATCTTATGATCTGAGAAAAAGCTTGTTAGTTGCCCAAGCTTGGATCAAGCACATGAATGATCCTTCTTTGTTCGGAAGGTGGTTGCAAAATGATTTGGTCTCGACCACATCTCTCTCGAAACAAATCTTTTTCTACCAAGCTAAAAGGCATTGATGATTGTCTACAAAAATTGTCACCTTATACACTCACGTGATGCGAGGCTTTGAACGCATATACTGTTATTGATTTTAAAAGTATTTTTCATTTAAAAATATATCATTTTTTTTTTAAAATATTAAAATATTTAAAAACATCAATTTTTAATTTTTAATTTTAAATAAAAATTAAAGATATTTTATTTTTATTTTTTTCAAAAACATTTTCCAAACAGGCAAGCTGACCAATGAATATTACCATACTTAACGTGTACCAACTCCTAGCTTTTATATAACTAGATGCGTTCAGTATACATATTAAAAAAAGGAGAGGAGAATCTGCATCACTAATGGAATACAAGAGCCAAATTCAATATTTTATTTCTTACCGGGGACTATGATTTGACATTAAAAAAAAAACTAAACACTTTCTGTCAGCAAGGAGAATAAAAAAGCTGGTAGTAGCATGCACAGAATTCTCAGAGCCATCATCACATAGACACCAGGTGGTATAACTTAAAATCATCTATGATCAGAGCGTTTCACAAGTAATCTGTAGAGTGCTGTTTTTCTTCAGAAGCAAGCAACTCAGCAAACTATTTGTTCTTGAAAAAGGAAACATACAAAAAAAGTATGGCGAATGGGGGCAGGGAAAAAGAAACTGCTCTTCCAGGCAAAACTGTAGGTCCAGGTGAAGGTTCTCACTGCAGCAAATAGGATCTATGAATGCATAGAACCCAATAACTTCAGGGCAAGAGCTTCTTGTTCTGCAAGTGAAATCGAGTCGGTAATTATGCCTGCATTATCTTTACTTCCTGTAGTATCGGCGTTATCACTATCACTATCAAAATATATCTTTGATCTTTTATACTTTCTGCCCTCTTCTTCTGAACCAGAGAGATCATCCTCGCCTTCTCCATCCTCCTCTAAACCCATAGATCCTATTTTCCTCTTCATCTTTTCCTTAATCCGTTTCTCTCGGCGGCGCTGGCGATCTACAACTTTATCTTCCTTGTCCACATGCTTCATTTGTTCCCTCATCTTCTTATAGTATTCTTCTCTTTTGTCTGCAAATGAGCAGCAGGTTAATGAGAAAACAAAGGCTGGCCATTGCAAAGGACAATTTGTTTCATCTGGACATTTTATCTTTGGCAAACAGCTATATCCAGACAGATCCATAGCTTATGTGTTTTTAAATTGTCAAAAAACCCTTGCAATGTTTCAGAGCTAGCAACATTCACGGCGAAGGCCATGGAAAAGGAAAGCATTGCTTTGTTTCGGTGCAACATCAGCTAGTTTTGTCTGGGAATACCAGTCAAGATAATTCTGTCTGGAAATTCAGGAGAAGTTACCTTGGTCAAGCAGAGATGAATCATCAACATTCTTTCTATCAGCCACTCTTGCAAGTGGAGGAAGTGTATTGCCTTCTTCATCAAAGACAACCCTTGACCCTACTGGTCTATGGATATTGATCTTCAACTTCTTTTTCTTCAAAACTCGCGTTGCTGGCCTGCAAATCACAACCAGATCCAATTATTAAAGATAAAAGAAACAAGGTTTAATTCAATAAGATTTAGTCTACTCAAATGATTCATTCACAAATAATTCCAATGTCTTATTCCATTAGATTTCACTAAACAAGAATAATTCCAATAAGATGCCACATTATTGCATCAATTTTAGTGCATGTTTGGTATTGTGCTGTAGAGTGCTTTTCAAAAATGTTTTTCGCTTAGAAATATATCAAAATGGTTTTAATTTTTATTTTTGATATCAATTCATCCAAATTGTAAAAAAACACTAAAAAAAGCATCAATATGATGCCTTTTCAAGGCAGAAGCACTTTTTGAAAAGCATTTAAAAGCAGAAGCTACCGCACTCCCAGAAAGGTAACGGGGAAATTAGCCATTTGAAAATCTTCAAAAGCCGCTTGTAGATAATTCTTATCTAGAACTGTGGCATCAACATATTTACAGAAAATTTTAGAAGTTACTTACACAAGATCTTCAATTTCGCCTGTTTTTGGTCCACCATCATTTAGAGCATCTTTCATTTGAAGAAAACCTTTTTCCACATTCTCTTCCTCCGAATCACCAATCTCTAGATTCTCTTTTAGTCTGTCCACACTTCCTTCCTTGAAGGTAACAATATCAAGCTTTTCACTGGGTATCTCTGCATCATTCTCCTTTTCAGAATCTTCTGATTCAAGAAGAGCAGATTTTCCAAATACTTTTTTCCCTTTTATTTTCTGGTTCAGAAAACGGACTTTGGGGGTCATAGGGAGACCCAATGAAGCTGAAAAATCTTCAATAGATAGTTTCAACACATCAAACACTTCTTTGTCCTTCTGTATATGTATAGATCGCAAATATGTTATGAAGGCCCTCTGAGCTAGCTGCTGCATATCAGGATACTTGACTAGTAAAGCTGACAACAAACCAGAAACTGGCTGCAGTCTTTTTGTATTTGCCTGAGAATCAGTATAAAAGCATGTTTAGCATCATGTAACCCATGCATATAAGAGACTAAATGATGTAAACACAAATTAAAGTCAACCACCGTGACTGATGTTTCAGGTAGTGAACCAATCAGCAGATCTATCCCTCCAAATTGAAATAATCCAGGTTAAGATAATACATTTTTTTGATTAAGGCACCCACCTTAATAAACTGTACGGGAATTTTTGCTGTTTGCAATTTTTCAAGCATTTTCATTTCTGAAGGCATCAGAAACAAAACCGACCTTCCTCCAGCCAGATAGCGTGCTGTGCGACCAACCCTGTGAATGTAGGATGCAACATCATCTGGACAATCTACCTATAAAAGAAACAAGTTCTAAGAACCTCATCATTGGGAAAGATGTGCCAGGGCTTTGTCTCAAAAATAAATATCTAACCTGGACAACCCAGTCAACTGCCTTATTAAAATCAAGGCCTCTTGAGGCTACATCAGTTGAGAAGAGAACTGAATGACTTTCGCAGAACTGAGAATAAATTCCCATCCTTTTCTCCTGCTTCATCCTTCCATGAAGACACTTCAATGGCACTCCAGGCCGTAGTTTCTTAAATGCTTCAAAGACAAATTTCACCTATCAAATGGCACAAGTACGAGCTGTCAAGAACAGTTGTAACTGGGTTGATTATGGAACTAGGAATTGTAGTAAAAAACAGAACTAGAGCATGCACGGAGAAACGAAAAAGTAATACTTCCTCAACTACCTATGCCTGCCACACCATTCAATTACATTTCCCTTTCTACAACACCAAATCTAGAAATTGCCAGGTAGAACAAGATGAAATCATCTCAAGCTCGGAAAGCATATGCCCATACCAATGCACTCATCAATATAATATAAAAAATTTGAGTGAGCCACTAATACTAAGTTAACTATAGCATGCCATAAACAGATTAACTTAAGTTGATGGAAGGAACCATCATCCAGGCTCCAAACCCAATCACATGCATGTCTACTATGAGTTCCTGCTGTCCTAATCAGGCATGGGCTATAACATGCCCAACTGGTAATTGAAGAAGTGGCTTAGTTTCACAACCAAATACAATGGAGGGCTTAAATCAACATCAAACACTCTTTATCAACAAAAAAAATCACTAGTTTCTCAAAGGAACACTGACAAGTTACCTGTTTGCAGCTAGAAAGAAACACAAGAATCTTCGAGTTAAGATGAGCTTTTACAAAACTCCATAGCATATCTAGCTTCTGCTCAAGAGGAACAATCATTGCTGTTTGCTGCAAGCGGTTGGGAGTTGCTGTCTCAGCGTCTTCATGCACGCTGATATACTCCGGGTCCTTCAAACTCAGTCTTGCAAGATCCTGAATGGACTTTGTTTGAGTTGCAGAGAAAAGCAATGTTTGTCTACGCTTAGGTAGCTGTGCGACAATTGCATTCAGAGTCTTTTTAAATCCAACATCAAGAATACGATCCGCCTCATCAAGGACCAAAACCTGTTCTCTGGCCAGCAAAACACTCAGATCAGCTAAGACAGAACAGGATCTAAATTTAATTCCCAAACAGTAGGTGCATAGGCACAGGAAAGAAAGATCAATATAGAATTCATTGGAGCAAGATTTAGTAGTCGGAATGGTCCGGGGTGGAGAAAAAAAAAGAACATTTTTCCCAGCAGAGATTGAAAGTAAGACATCATATGCATGTCAGTTGATACCAAGTAAAAGTAACTGGATCTGGAAGCTTATTTTATGTCTCTCTAAGACAAAAGTCTTTTTGACAAGACATTGTAGATAGGCACAGTCCCTACTTGTGTTATCCATGTTTTGAAAATGAAGATGTTAAAAAAAGAGCTGCAATAGAAAAGAAAAAACAGATATGTTGACCTGAAGCTGTGAACAATCAAAATTTGGAGTCTCGTCCATATGCTGAAGAAGTCTTCCAGGAGTGCAAACTAATATGTTCAGAGCATTAACATGTTCTTTCTCCATTTCAACTTCCTTTCGACCACCAATGAGTAGTCCAGCACTAAAGTTATGGAGCTTCCCAACAGTTTTCAACACATCAAAAAGCTGCCCTGCTAATTCCCTTGTGGGAGAGATTATGATGCTGCCTACTCCATCCTCAGGACCCCATCTTTCTTTATATAATTTCTCCAGGATCTGAGTTCCAGATACATATCAATAAATATGTAAAAACACAAAAAACATCAATTCCATCATCTAATCATCCAAAAACATTCTCTAATGAACTGCGAAACAAACAATAGTTTGACCTTTCGATTTAAGTACTCAAGTTAAGCATCCCGTGTATTGTTCAATTACTTCTCCTCATTTCAAACTGACCAATGAAAAACTAAGCTACACTAATTAATTCCTAAAAATCCATTCTTTTCCCAATAATTAATCTGTCAATCAAATTACAAAAGCACAAAACTAAACTGCACTAACTTTAACAAGAGAATCATAACAAAAACAACCAAAACACGCCGAACCCTGTCAAACTTAAAGCCCAGAAAGATATAACACCCATTCTTTTTCCTAATTATCATTTTTTTCCCATTCCGTACCACCAGAAAAAAAGGCATCTTTCCACCCTAGAAATCCTTTCTATTCCCAGTTCTTTTTTTCTTTCTTTTTTATTCTGCAACGCCAAATATCTGCCACTGAACTACACAAGCTCAAGATAAGAACCAAACTAGTTTTTTTTCTCTCCACTTTTTCCATGAGAAGGCAGCAAAAGCAAGCAAACCAAACCCATAAAACTTAAAATAAAAATAAAACCAACTCACAGGAATAATAAAAGCGAGTGTTTTGCCAGAACCCAGTTTTAGCAGCACCAAGAATATCTCTTCCACAAAGAGAATGAGGCAAAGAAGCCATTTGTATATCAGTCATTTTAGAAAAATTCGCTCTCTTTAACCCGTCTAGCGTTCTCTTTGACAAAGGCAATTCCTTGAACATTGTAGCCCCTGAATATCTTGAAAATTTATCATCTTGAAGGATCCCAATTGGTGCATCCTTTGGTAGCGGTGGGAGTGACAAAGGGTTGGTCCCTGAGTCTGGTTTTTGTGAGTCTATCCACCGGTTTAGCTTGGAGATTTCTTCCTGTTCTTCTTCATGTCGACCCTTTCTCATCTGTTTAGACTTTGATTTTGACTTTCTCATCGTGGAAGCTAACTACGGAAGTTGGAGAGACAGAGGGATGAAGGTAATGGCTAGGAGAAGATTCGATGAGTTAGGGTTTTGAAGGGGTTTTGCTTTTGTTTTGTATTTTTAATTTTGGTCTCAAAACCACGTGTGGAAACACGTGACGATAATTCAAATGAGTGAGTTGTTATTAACCCGGCCTGTTAATGGGTCAAAAAATCTGACTCGTTAGTTAACTCTTAACTCGATTAGAATTTAGATTTTTTCATTTTATTTTATTTAAATTGATTTATTTTATTTCATATATATATATATATATATATATATATATATATAAAAACCTGGATATAAGCCGAATAAATTTAATAACTGGGAGCTATGATTTGTTTTTTAAATAAATACATACCTTATAAGTTTATAATAATAGGCTTATGCATTTTTTGAAAAAAAGTATTCTTAATTTCAAAGTCAGTTTTTGCAAATAAATATCAAATCTTAATCAGCTAAATCATTATCTCATAAAGAATATTTGTGTTTTTATTTTAGGATTCCAACCTTTGATGATAATAAAACACAAATCATATATTAAAAAAAAAGAAGCTAAATCAAGTCGTGATTGTTAGAGAATAATATAAATTATATTTTGGGTCTTATCTAATAGCTTAAATTTTAGGTACGATGGTTCATTGACATGGTATCAGAGTCATATTGATCTAGCAGTCATGATTTCGAATCTCACTTCCCTCGTTCTATTTGATAAAAATCAAGTATAAGTTAATGTGGCTCTATGCAAGTTTAAAGCTCAAAAAAGACTTTCCACTTGAAGAAGTATGTTAGAGAATAATATAAATCATATTCTGGGATTTCATCTAATAGTTTAAACTTTTAGGTGAGATGGTTCCTTGACAATGATTTTATTGTTGCAAAAAATATAGATTACTGTGAATTATAATAGTATAATTATTATTTTATCCATCAATGTACTTTAATTTAAGCCTTAGACTGTAGCAATAGATACAAAAAGCATATACCAAGAATATTTGCATTTTTTTTTTTAGGATTCCAACCTTTGATGATGAAACGTAGAAATCATATATTAAAGAAACAACTAAACCATGTCGCCATTTAACTGTTCATCCACACTCAAGTTACTATGGATTGGAATAGTTTTTTCAATTCATTGACGCAGTTTGTGGGGCAACAGTTTATTGGTGCCCGTTTTCCATTTCTCATGATAATTGTTTCTCGTAGTTTTTTTAATTAATGTTGTGTTGTCGTTTGTCGATATTTATTTGATGTGTCCATTATAGCAATTATTAACTGATACATATGCTGTTCATGATGGTTGTTTCTCGCAACTCCATTAATGCGCAGTCATTATCTAATGCTTTGTTGTTTTTGCCTTCTGCAACGTGTCTCTCAAGAAAACCATAAGAAAATTAAGCAGCCCTTTTAATGTTTTTTTGGGTGGCGAGATTGACGGTGCACTGCTTTTGCCAGGAGGGTTTGTTTCATGTCAGCTCTCGGATAGGGGCTGCAGGAGGGCGCAGGTGGCCATTGCCATGACATTTAGCTAGCAAAAAAGGAAGTGCCCTTTTATATTGTTTTATAATCCATTAGCTAGGTTACGGTCAATCTTTTCATTTCATTTAAATAGGCAATTTAACCGTAATGTGTTTGTTTTCCCACCGTGCTATGCCTGGGTGTAAGCTTTGTTTGCTCTCTTTCCTTTCTTTTATGTTTGCTATTTTTTTTTGGTACCAATTCTTTGGTTTTTTTTGGCAGATTTCATCCTTTCATAAAATAGACAATTCTCGCCTTTTTTTGTGTGTGTTTCCTGCCGCTTTTGGTGTTTTTTTGTTTCAATTTGGTGTTGGCTTTGAGGTTCAGTCTGCTGTGTCTTTTCTATTTTCTCTTCTTCTATGCTCGCTTTGATTGGTTTTTACATTGATCCTTTAGTGTTTTATTATGTGCAGGTGCTCTTCAACTTTGAGTTTTATGGTTTTTGCTGGTTCATCTTTGGTGCTCGCAGGATTGTTATTTACAAAATCCAGCTCTATTAATGCGCAGCCACTGATTGATGCTATCAGCTAAATCAGGTCTGAAAATACTATTCATCTACTGTTTATTCAGACTCATTTTACTATAGATTAAAACAGTTGTTTCATTTAATTCTTTGCCTTTTTTCGCTTTCTTCTTCTTTTCAGCTTACCTACCGTCTCTCATCACTCTCACGCGTTTTTTTCAATTCATTGACGCAGCTTTTGTAGGGGCAGCAGCTTTATTGGTGCCCGCTTTTCCATTTCTCATGATAATTGTTTCTCGCAGTTTTTTTAATTAATGTTGTGTTGTCGTTTGTCGATATTTATTTGATGTGTCCATTATAGCAATTATTAACTGATACATATGCTGTTCATGATGGTTGTTTCTCGCAACTCCATTAATGCGCAGTCATTATCTAATGCTTTGTTGTTTTTGCCTTCTGCAACGTGTCTCTCAAGAAAACCATAAGAAAATTAAGCAGCCCTTTTAATGTTTTTTTGGGTGGCGAGATTGACGGTGCACTGCTTTTGCCAGGAGGGTTTGTTTCATGTCAGCTCTCGGATAGGGGCTGCAGGAGGGCGCAGGTGGCCATTGCCATGACATTTGGCTAGCAAAAAAGGAAGTGCCCTTTTATATTGTTTTATAATCCATTAGCTAGGTTACGGTCAATCTCTTCATTTCATTTAAATAGGCAATTTAACCGTAATGTGTTTGTTTTCCCACCGTGCTATGCCTGGGTGTAAGCTTTGTTTGCTCTCTTTCCTTTCTTTTATGTTTGCTATTTTTTTTTGGTACCAATTCTTTGGTTTTTTTTGGCAGATTTCATCCTTTCATAAAATAGACAATTCTCGCTTTTTTTGTGTGTGTTTCCCGCCGCTTTTGGTGTTTTTTTGTTTCAATTTGGTGTTGGCTTTGAGGTTCAGTCTGTTGTGTCTTTTCTATTTTCTCTTCTTCTATGCTCGCTTTGATTGATTTTTACATTGATCCTTTAGTGTTTTATTATGTGCAGGTGCTCTTCAACTTTGAGTTTTATGGTTTTTGTTGGTTCATCTTTGGTGCTCGCAGGATTGTTATTTACAAAATCCAGCTCTATTAATGCGCAGCCACTGATTGATGCTATCAGCTAAATCAGGTCTGAAAAATACTATTCATCTACTGTTTATTCAGACTCATTTTACTATAGATTAAAACAGTTGTTTCATTTAATTCTTTGCTTTTTTCGCTTTCTTCTTCTTTCGCTTACCTACCTGTCCCTCTGTCACTCTCACAGTTTTTTCAATTCATTGACGCAGTTTGTGGGGCAGCAGTTTATTGGTGCCCGTTTTCCATTTCTCATGATAATTGTTTCTCGCAGTTTTTTTAATTAATGTTGTGTTGTCGTTTGTCGATATTTATTTGATGTGTCCATTATAGCAATTATTAACTGATACATATGTTGTTCATGATGGTTGTTTCTCGCAACTCCATTAATGCGCAGTCATTATCTAATGCTTTGTTGTTTTTGCCTTCTGCAACGTGTCTCTCAAGAAAACCATAAGAAAATTAAGCAGCCCTTTTAATGTTTTTTTGGGTGGCGAGATTGACAGTGCACTGCTTTTGCCAGGAGGGTTTGTTTCATGTCAGCTCTCGGATAGGGGCTGCAGGAGGGCGCAGGTGGCCATTGCCATGACATTTGGCTAGCAAAAAAGGAAGTGCCCTTTTATATTGTTTTATAATCCATTAGCTAGGTTACGGTCAATCTCTTCATTTCATTTAAATAGGCAATTTAACCGTAATGTGTTTGTTTTCCCACCGTGCTATGCGTGGGTGTAAGCTTTGTTTGTTCTCTTTCCTTTCTTTTATGTTTGCTATTTTTTTTTGGTACCAATTCTTTGGATTTTTTTTTGGCAGATTTCATCCTTTCATAAAATAGACAATTCTCGCCTTTTTTTTGTGTGTTTCCCGCCGCTTTTGGTGCTTTTTTGTTTCAATTTGGTGTTGGCTTTGAGGTTCAGTCTGCTGTGTCTTTTCTATTTTCTCTTTTTCTATGCTCGCTTTGATTGATTTTTACATTGATCCTTTAGTGTTTTATTATGTGCAGGTGCTCTTCAACTTTGAGTTTTATGGTTTTTGCTGGTTCATCTTTGGTGCTCGCAGGATTGTTATTTACAAAATCCAGCTCTATTAATGCGCAGCCACTGATTGATGCTATCAGCTAAATCAGGTCTGAAAATACTATTCATCTACTGTTTATTCAAACTCATTTTACTATAGATTAAAACAGTTGTTTCATTTAATTCTTTGCCTTTTTCGCTTTCTTCTTCTTTCGCTTACCTACCTGTCTCTCTGTCACTCTCACAGTTTTTTCAATTCATTGACGCAATTTGTGGGGCAGCAGTTTATTGGTGCCCGTTTTCCATTTCTCATGATAATTGTTTCTCGCAGTTTTTTTAATTAATGTTGTGTTGTCGTTTGTCGATATTTATTTGATGTGTCCATTATAGCAATTATTAACTGATACATATGCTGTTCATGATGGTTGTTTCTCGCAACTCCATTAATGCGCAGTCATTATCTAATGCTTTGTTGTTTTTGCCTTCTGCAACGTGTCTCTCAAGAAAACCATAAGAAAATTAAGCAGCCCTTTTAATGTTTTTTTGGGTGGCGAGATTGACGGTGCACTGCTTTTGCCAGGAGGGTTTGTTTCATGTCAGCTCTCGGATAGGGGCTGCAGGAGGGCGCAGGTGGCCATTGCCATGACATTTGGCTAGCAAAAAAAAGGAAGTGCCCTTTTATATTGTTTTATAATCCATTAGCTAGGTTACTGGGTCAATCTCTTCATTTCATTTAAATAGGCAATTTAACCAGTAATGTGTTTGTTTTCCCACCGCTATGCCCGGGTGTAAGCTTTGTTTGCTCTCTTTCCTTTCTTTTATGTTTGCTATTTTTTTTTGGTACCAATTCTTTGGTTTTTTTTGGCAGATTTCATCCTTTCATAAAATAGACAATTCTCGCCTTTTTTTTGTGTGTTTCCCGCCGCTTTTGGTGCTTTTTTGTTTCAATTTGGTGTTGGCTTTGAGGTTCAGTCTGCTGTGTCTTTTTCTATTTTCTCTTCTTTCTATGCTCGCTTTGATTGATTTTTACATTGATCCTTTAGTGTTTTATTATGAAGAGAATCAAATTGCTGAAATATTGTGTGTATTCATGCAATATTGTTTACAAATTTATACAAGGATTGTGAATATGCAATCCTACTTTGTTGCCTACAACTTCGGCTAATCAAAGGTAAAACAGGAAAGGAAAATAAAGAGTATCATATTACAATTCTAATTCCTTATTCAGTGCGATCCTCTTTAACACTCCCCCTTAAGTTGGAGTGTATGTTTATGATACCCAACTTGTTGAGTAGCACTTCAAATTGTGTCGAGCTTAGTGGCTTTGTAAATAAATCAGCCGGTTGATTTGTGGTTCGCACATAAGCTGTTTTTTATCATTCCTTCTTGAACATTTTCCCGTACCAAGTGACAGTCAATCTCTATATGCTTTGTTTCACTCATGGAATACCGGATTTGAAGCAATGTGCATGGCAGCTTTGATTGTCACAAAAGAGTGTGACTGGCTGTGTGTGATTTATTTTCAGATCTTTAAAGACATTTCTCAACCATGTAATCTCACAACAAGTGGTGGCCATAGAACGATACTCAGCTTCTGCACTTGATCGCGACACAATATTTTGCTTTCTTTGTCTTCTAAGAGATTGGTGCTTGGCCGTGTAGGATGCAGTAACCAGTTATCGATCTCCTTGTATCAATGCATCGAGCCCAATCGGCATCATAGTATGCTCGTAATTGTAACGATCCAGTGGAAAGGCAACAAGATTCCCTGCCCAGGGGTGTGTTTGATATATCTGAGCACTTTGTGTGCTGCCTTGAGATGTGGCTGCCGTGGTTTATCCATGAATTGGCTCAACACATGCACCGCGTATGCCAAATCGGGTATCGTAATGGTCAAGTAGATTAATCTACCCAAAAGTCGTCTGTATGAAGATGGGTCATCTAACAGCTCTCCATTGTTCTGCGTGAGGGACAAGTTGTGTTCTACTAGAAACCGTGAGGGCTTAGCACCCAAGAAACCAGTGTCATCTAATATTTCCAGTGCATACTTCCGTTGACACAATGTAATGTCGTGTCTTGATCTTGCAACCTCTATTCCCAGGAAATATTTAAGTTGTCCCAAGTCTTTGAGTTTGAATCTTTTGGCAATAAATTGTTTGGTTTCTTCAATCTCCTGCAAATTGTTGCCTGCCAATATCACATCATCAACGTAAACAAGTAATGCAGTGAAATTACCATGGTGGTTTCGAACGAACTATGAGTAATCTGACAGTGATTGGCTAAACCCAGCAGCTTTGAGACAGGTTGATAATTTTAGAAACCATTGCTTTGATGCCTGTTTGAGACCATACAGGGATTTATTCAATTTGCACACACGATTCTCCCCCTTTCGGCCGAAACCAGGAGGCATGTTCATATACACTTCTTCAGTCAAGTCACCATGCAAAAACGCATTGTTTATGTCTAGCTGGTGAAGGAACCATCCTTGTAATGCTGCAACGCTGAGGAGTAAACGGACGGTCACCAACTTGGCCACTAGAGCAAAAGTTTCCCTGTAGTCTATCCCTTCAATTTGGCTATACCCTTTCGCCACTAGGCGTGCTTTGTATCTCTCAACTGTTCCCTCTGGTTTGAGCTTGATTTTGAAGACCCACTTACAACCGGTTGGTCGTTTGTGAGGAGGCAAGGGCATGAGGGTCCATGTGTTATTAGCTTGCAGGGCTGCCATTTCATGGCTCATGGCGTCACGCCATCTTGGGTTTGTGATTGCTTGGGAGAAGCTTGTGGGTTCTTTGATGAGTGAAAGATTGGTGGTGAAATTTTTATAAGAGATGAGCATATGACAAAGAATTGGAAAGGGGATGAACAGTACCTGAGGATTGGACGTTGTTCATGGAAGATGAAGGCACGGGTCTGGTGGGGAGGGCCGCTTCAACATGGAATTCCTGCAAAAAGGATGGAGTTTTGGTGGGTCGGGTGTCGCGTCGTAGCAATGGTGTGGTGACAGGGATGACTTGAGGAGATGAAGGAATGGTTGTGTGCTGGGTCAAAGTAATGTCACGGGTTGGGCTCGGTGGGCTTGCTTCTTGGACTGTAAGATTTGGGCTTTCTTGTGGGTTGTCTTGTGAATTTGGTGGATCGGTGGGCTGTAATGTTTGGTCATCCAAGATGTGGGCTGGAGTGATGGGTTCGGAGACGGGATGAATATGAATTGGTGAAAAAGGGTTATTGGATTGATGTGCAGTGGAATTAGGAATATTTTGAAAAGGGAATTTGTCTTCATAAAAACATGACGTCTCTTGAGACAAAGACCTTTTGAAGAATAGGATCAAAAAACCCGGTAACCTTTTTGACCGTGAGGATATCCAAGAAATATGCAACGCGTTGCGCGAGGGTCAAATTTTTAGGGTTTTTGTGCATGTGTGGAGACAAAGCATAAACAACCAAAAACCCTTAAATGAGAAAAATGAGGAATTTGATGAAACAATTTTTCATATGGCGTTTTGCCATGAAGAATAAAACTTGGCGTTCTATTTATAAGATATGCTGAAGTAAGAATTGCATCCCCCCAAAACTATTTAGGCAATCCGGCTTGAATGAGTAAAGCTCGTGCCATATTAAGCCAATGTCTATGTTTGCGTTCAACAACACCATTTTGTTGTGTTGTGTTGACACAACTAGACTGATGGACAATTCCTTTAAGAGTATAGAAAGTATCAAGTTTGAATTCATGACCATTGTCACTACGAACAATTTTGACTTTTGAATTGAATTGAGTTTCAGCCATGCGAATAAATTTAACAAGAAGTTCCCTTGTGTCAGATTTTTGTTTCATCAAATAGACCCATGTGCAACGCGTAAAATCATCTAGAATAGTGAGAAAGTATTTTGCTCCAGTAAAAGAAGCAATTTTATAACCACCCCAAATGTCAACATGTATCAAATCAAAACATGCTTTACTAGAAATGGAACTTAAAGAAAATGATGACCTTGTTTGCTTTGCTAATGGACAAATCAAACACTTGTCTGTATCACAAGATTTATGTTTGGAAAAAGGGAGTAATTGAAAAACTTTGTTTGAGGGGTGTCCAAGGCATTGATGCTAAAGACTTGAGTTTAGAATTTGGACAGAATTGCATGTTGCTTTCTTGATTTGATCTAGGTAGTAGAGCCCCCCTCGTTCAGATCCCATCCCAATCATCTTCCCCAAGCGTAGGTCCTGTATAACACAAAATTGTCTTAGAAAGATTGTTATGCAAGATGAATCCCAAGCTAATTTACTGATGGAAATTAAATTGAGTCAAAAAAGTGGTACACATAGGACATTATCGAGGATGAAATTGGGAGAGAAAACAATTTATCCAATATGAGTGACTGAAGTTAATGACCCATCTGGCAACTCAACCGTATAGTTTTCAACCCTTTTTGACTGTGTGAGCAGGTTGGGATTACAGACCATGTGGTCTGTAGCACCATTATCCAAAATCCATGTATTTGTCTTGCCATTATAGATAAGGGAAAAAGCTTTACCTGACAATTCTTCATGATTTGAGGGATTACCGACTTGGTTGGCCATAGAAGTTTTATTTCTGTTCAACATCTGTAAAATCTGTTTGCACTCTTCCTGCGAGAATGGGAAGCTAGGCGCTATCATCCTCCTGCCGGTTGCGTGTGTTGCAACTTGATTACCCCTTGAGAGATTGCCTTGCTCACCTTCCTGTGATGCTCTCTTGCGACAGTAGTCGAACGTGTGACCTTTCCAGCCACAAAAGGTACACTTAAGATGTGCACGACAATTTTTAGTATTATGGTTTGTCTTATTGCATTTTCCACATCGCATGCCTCTTCCTTCTGTCTCAAACCCGTGGCTTTGGTTCTTCACTGCAAAGGCAGTCAGCCTCTGGTAAGTTAGGGATTTTTCCATTAGACATCTCTGCCTGTCTCTCTTGCCGGAGAACAAGGGAATAAGTTTTCTTTACGGTGGGTAGTGGTTCCAGTAACAAGGTATTGTTGCGGATGGTTGTGTAGGAATCATTCAGACCCATGAGGAACTTCATCGTCTTCTGGGTTTCTATGTAAGAAACAGTGTTCTTCATTGTTCCACAGTCACACACCGGGATCGAGTAAAGTGCATCTCTTTCGTCCCAAAGGCTCTTCAATTTGGTGAAATAAGAGCTTACAGTCATGTTGCCCTGTGTGCAGTCATGGATTTCATTCTCGATGTGGAAGAGATGAACAGTGTTTACATGGGAGAATCGCTCTTGAAGATCAAGCCACATCTGACTCGTATCTCTGCAATGAATGACGCTGCTAGCAATTTCTTTTGTCATTGACCCAAGTAGCCATGTTTTAACCAAGTCGTTGCAGTGTTTCCATTGCTGTAATTCTTCAAGTTGATCTTTACTGGGTTCTTTGATTGACTCATCAACCAAGCCAATTTTGTTCTTGACCGTTAAGGCCATTCTCATGGACTGAACCCAGGTGCTATAATTGTCTTCTACCAACAGTTGTGATACAAGGATTATTCCGGGTTGATCTGCATGATGGAGATAAAGAGGATGATTGGGATGTTCCCACTTTGGTTTTGAAGACATGCTTGTATCGGTTGTCTTCTCAGGGTTATCCCCCATGGCTGTGTTGCTAGGGTGATTTTGTGTTTAATTGGGTTTCTCAGATTGATGCTCTGATACCATGAAGAGAATCAAATTGCTGAAATATTGTGTGTATTCATGCAGTATTGTTTACAAATTTATACAAGGATTGTGAATATGCAATCCTACTTTGTTGCCTACAACTTCGGCTAATCAAAGGTAAAACAGGAAAGGAAAATAAAGAGTATCATATTACAATTCTAATTCCTTATTCAGTGCGATCCTCTTTAACATATTATGTGCAAGTGCTCTTCAACTTTGAGTTTTATGGTTTTTGCTGGTTCATCTTTGGTGCTCGCAGGATTGTTATTTACAAAATCCAGCTCTATTAATGCGCAACCACTGATTGATGGCTATAAGCTAAATCAGGTTTGAAAATACTATTCATCTACTGTTTATTCAGACTCATTTTACTGTAGATTAAAACAGTTGTTTCATTTAATTCTTTGCCTTTTCGCTTTCATCTTCTTTCACTTAACTACATGTCTCTCTGTCACTCTCACTCCCCCACTCTCTTCTCTTATTAGCAAACAACAAATCTCTCTACCTATCTCTCTCCGAAGGATATGTAAACCTAATGGATTTCCAAACCATCAAAAACACGAATACATGTATTTATTGATTTATTTGTTTTTTTCTTCTCTAAATTAGTTGGCTTCCCCTGTATTTTCTCTCATGATCTGTGCCTTTTTTTATTTTATCTTAACGCTTCATCTGTCAAAATTCTGTTCAGTTAATTATAAAATTATGTGTTATTTCGTTGTTCTTTCTTCATTTCCTTTTTCACCCTCTCTGCTTTCTGTTTTTTTATACCCAAATCTTTTCTTTTTCCAACGCCGACAGCCACTATCCAGTCAGCCCCAGCACACCACATTCATACTGTCTCCCCTGCCCAACCAGCCAATTCATTGCATATATCTTCCATTAAAGTTAATGATTTATTAATTAAATCTGTTAATACTTCATTAAATAGTGAAGTTGTTGGTCGATATTCATCATTGTTAGCTCCCTTGATGTTGAATATGCGAGGCATGATATAGTCGATCTTAGAGATACTGTGATAGTGAAAAAGCTTGATAGAACTGTGGATGATACATATATGTTTTTTTTTATAAGAAAGTGAACCATGCTCCAGGTGGGTCTGTGTGTGGAGAAGAAACACCGACGACAGCAACCAAGAAGAAGAAAAAAATATATCTGAAAAAAAAAGACAACCAAAAATTGTTGTGTATTTTCTCTTTTCAAGTCTCTATCGGTGGCATTATCGGTACAAGAGGAAAGAGAAGGGGAAGACATTTCAAATTCACCTATTTATTGGTTCTACCGGCGGCAATGCATAGTTCCACCATTGCTCTTCGTAGTTCCCAGGAGCTTCCATTCACTGTTCCCAACATTATTATAAATGTTTAAAGTTTGTTTGGATTATTTTGAAATTTTTTTGTGTTCATAAACATGTGTATTTTATTAGGGTTTGATTAATATAGTAAAAAAAAAGTGTGTGCGTGTTGTTTTTCTTTTTATTTAATTTAATTTTGTTTTCGAATAAACAATAAAAAAGATAAAAAAAAATTAATTAACACATTGAAAGTTTTTAATTTGTTTGCAATCAAATCGCTCAAACATAAAAAATATTATATTGATTAGTATATAATACAAAAATCAAAATGTCTTTACATGTATTTTTAAATTTAATAAACCAGTTTATTATATCTATAAAAATTTGATTATATTTAAATAATTTATAATTTTAATTTATTAAAACCTAATCCTGATTACTCTTTTGTTAGAAAACTACCACAAGTTATTAGAAAATGGTATTATAGTTTTGAAAAGTTATGGTGGGGAAATGGTATTAACAAAAACGTCAAAGAGTTTAGTTGTTCATCGTAGATGGAAATTGTAAAATTACTATTTTACCAGTAATGCACTTAAAATTTAGCATTAGAATGAAGGATATTTTTATTTTCTTACATTTTTATGCATAACAAAATAATAACTAATATATTCTATAATAAAACAAAAATCAAAAGTTGTTTGCACGGGGTAACACGGTAATTTTATATTTTTATGTATGATATTTTAGATCTAATATCATGTAAACAAAAAATATATGAAACTACAAATTAAAAAAAAATAGATAAAAAAATTGAGTTAAATTATCTACAATGAAAAAATATATTAAATGCTTGCCCTACGCTTTGCCGCAACCAGAATATTTTTATAATACAGTGTATTTAAACTAAATAATCAGCTTATATATATATATAGACAAGAGGTTTGAAATAATGATAACAATTATTTTAAGGTTTTTTTCCTTAAAAATACGTGATACTAATTATATATTATGATATTTGTTTAATATTAAATTCTTATAATATATATAAAAAATGAAGTAACTTTTTCTTTTAAATCTCAAATTAATTTTATCTCAATGTTCCTAAATACTTTTAATATAATAATATGACAAAAAAATCTGAAAAAATAAAATAATAATTTTTTTAATCTGAAATTAAAATTACTTTAAACTAAAAATATATCAAACAACACATAAACAAAAGAGATGAAAAAAAAATACAGAGATAACAAATCACAAACAATAAAAGGTTAACTATACATGCCTTAAAAAGAATTTCATTCTTATTTCACACCACCAGAGCTAAATTTACTCAGTTTTTAAACACAAGCTTCATTTAATACAAATATAAATAACAATAAAAATTAAAAGTCAAAACCAAGAGTATAGATACATAAATACAAATAAAAAATTAAAAATTATCACAGAAGAACCAAAAAAATCAAGGTAGCAAAATTAAACGAAAGAATAAAGAATAAAAACCGAAAAAAATAACAAGAAATTATATATATTCAAATGAGACAAAAAAAATTATCCCAGTGGCGGAGCATGGGTTTATAGCTCCACAATTTTTTTCCAACTTATATATTTTTTTATATATAACTTGGGTGTTCGGGCTAGCTTACACGTACCACGACTAATCACCGGATCCACTTGTTTTTTTTTACATTTTTTTCTTTTTTTTCCCACTTATACATTTTTTTTTTGGTTTTTTTAATATACAAATACAAAATAACCTTCGTACACATGCATAAGAGAGAGTTTCATTCTCATTTTACACCATGAAAACTGGACTTACTATGTTTTTTAATGCAAGCTGCATTTATACAAATAAAAATAAAAATATAAACAGTGTGGGGACAACGTTGTACCTCCCCACACATTTCACTACAAATTGCAACAATGCTTTCCCTTGCTTTTTTTTTAATAGGGATCCTTTTTTTTTTGGATTTTTTGATAACCAGAGTGTCCGGGCCAGCTCATGCGCACCATGATTGATCTCCGGACCAACTTTTTTTAACATTTTTTTCATGTTTTTTTCTCCATTTTTACATTTTTTTTGTTTTTTTATAACCGGGGTACCCGACCAGCTTATGCGCACCGCGATTTGTTTTTGCCATGTATATATATTTTTATAATCGTGGTATTTGGGCCAGCTTACGCGTACCTCAACTGATCTCCGGATCCACTTTTTTCTTACATTTTTCTCATGCCTTTTTCCACACTTATACATTTTATTTTTGATAAACGTGATGTCCAGGCCAGCTTACGCGCACCACAACTAATCATCGGACCTATTTTTTTTAATTGCTAAAGTGTTTTCCCGCTTATTCATTTTTTTCCTTTTTTTTGATAATCGGGGTGTCCAAGACCAGCTTATGCGCACTACGACTAATCCCCGAATTCATTTTTTTTTTACATTTTTTGTTTGTTTTTTTCCCCACCTATACATGTTTTTTTGGTTTTTTTATAGCCGGGGTGTCCAGGTCAACTTACGGCTCACCATGATTTTTCCCCTACTTATACATTTTTTTTATAACCAGGGTGTCCGGGCTAGCTTACGCGCATCACGATTAATCCTCGGACACACTTTGTTTTTACATTTTTTCCCACTTATAATTTTTTTTTCATTTTTATTAATATACAAATACAAAATAACATTTGTATACATGCATAAGATAGAGTTTCACTCTCATTTTATACTATCAAAGTTGAACTTCCTATGTTTTTTCATGCAAACTGCATTTATACAAATACAAATATAAATAAAAATAAAAATAAAAAATCTAAATTAAGAATAGAGGTGTATACATACAAACGGTATGGAGAAAACACTGTAACTCCCCACACATTTCACTGTGGATTGCTACAGTGCTTTTCGTTGCTCTTTTTTTGTTCGGTTAACCGAGATCCTTTTTTTTGTTTTTTTATAACTGGGATGTCCGGGTCAGCTCACGTGCACCACGACTGATCCTCAGACTAATTTTTTTTACATTATTTTTATAACCGGTGTATCCGGGACAAGTTACGTGCATCACAATTTTTTTTCCCACGTATATATTTTTTTTAAGAACCGTTGTATTCGAGCCAACTTACATGCACCACGACTAATTCCCAGACCCACTTTTTTTATATTTTTTTTTCTTTTTTCCCCACTTATACATTTTTTTTTGTTTTTTTTTAATATACAAATACAAAATAACCTTTGTATACATGGATAAGAGAGAATTTCACTCTCATTTTACACAATCAAAGCTGAACTTACTATGTTTTTTAACGTAAGCTGCATTTAATAAAAATAAAATAAAAATAAAAATAAAAAATCTACACTAAGAGCAGAGGTGTATAGATATAAACAAAAAAAAATAAAAATTATCTCAAAAAGACCGAAAAAATTAATGTATCGAAACTAAACCACAAAAATATAAAGAATAAAAACCAAATTACAAAATAAAAAATTATATATGATTAAAATAGATAAAAAAATATTTTAATCCCAGCGGCAGAGCGCGAGTTTATAGCTCGTGCTTACTAATTGAATTGAGATTTTTTTATAAAAAAAAAAAATTAAGGAAGAGTTTATATTTGAATTATGGTAAAGACTAAATGAATTTGTTCATCTTCGCATCTAAATAAATAAATAAAAACGGAATGAAAATAATTTTAGTAATCTCTCTTGTTCATTTATGAAGTCATTTGCCTTGCATTTCGTGCAGTAAGAATTAAAAAAATTTTAAATATATAAAAAAAATATTTAGGGTGTATGATTTGTTTTATAATGCTATATATTTGAGCAAAATAATCAACATTGACAAAATTTATGTTAAGTAATGTTAAAAAAACTAATGATAAGATAATTTTTTTGGGATTAATACTAATGTTAAGTAATACGATTTTAAATAAATAAAATAAAAAAATTAAAGACAACATTTAGTTACAATTTTTTTTCAAAGCATTAATCCGAGATATTAGATTTGAAATACAATATATAGAGAACTTGTAAAACTTAATTTTAATAAATATAACATCGAATGATAAATTATTTGAATTATTATTTTCATTGTTATTATTATGATTGAAGTCAAAACCAAAATAAATATTATTAGCATAAAAAATATTATTTGATCTAAAGAACAAATGAAAATAATTAAAGAACAAAACAAAATTAGTATTATTAATAAATACAACATCGAATGATAAATTATTTGAATTATTATTTTCATTGTTATTATTATGATTGAAGGCAAAACTAAAAAAAATAAATATCATTAGCATAAAAAAATTATTTGATCCGAAGAACAAAGAAATGAAATGAAACATAACATGTATAATAAATTTTAACTCAAGGAAAAAAATTGAAATAAACCAAAATTTCTATATAAAAAATCACGACAAAAAACACACATTCAAAAGACCAAGGACTAAAATGCAAAATCCATAGAGGGGATTAACCGACCAGTCCTTGATCACCAATAGACGACATGCACACCACCATGTTGAGGAAATCATAACGGCGAATCCATTGAGACAATGGATGGACATTTTCCATCATCGCATGATGACTCACGCGTTGTCTGTATGACATAGACGGAAGATAATTGTCAGCACGTCAGGAAGATGCGTCGGCAATTTTTTCTTAAAAAGAATTTAAAATATGAAATTATCAAAACACCCTTCAGAGCCCGTGATAATAATGAAAAAAAGGCATAGGAAAATACCAATATACCCTTAACATCAAGTCTTCACTTTTGTCTTTTATAAGGGCACGTCATATTTATACTTTTCATTGAACTTGAAGAAAAAAAAACCCTCATGGATGACTCATATTTTTTGTCTTATCAAAGGCTAAAATTATTATTTTATTGTTTATTAACAATGCAAAAAAAATCAAAAATACCCCTGACTAGTCAATGTTTTGTTGTCTACCTCTAGAGGCAAAAACATAGTTTCATTATAAAAGGATAAAAAACACAAATACCCCTAAACAATTAGCTAATGACAACACGTGCAATTGAAAAATTGAAAATACTCCCAATACTAACATTTTTTTTTCAACAAAAGACACAACTATAATTATACTATTATAATCCATTATAAACTGTGTCTTGAGCTACAATCTTAAGCTACAATAAATTATCTACACAATATAACTTCTTTCTTAGTATCTCTATTGTACTACTCAATTTACACTATGAAATTTTTTTGGTCGTGTGTGAGAGGAATGTAATATAATAAATTTTAATTACTAGCTTTTATTAATATATTTTAAGCATCTTCAATACTCAAGTTTGTAATTATAAATGTTTACTTAATAAAAGATATAGAGGGAGAGATAAATAAATTTTTTTTTAAAAAAATGCTTTAAATAATTTCACTTTAGAATCATAAAGGTTTTTGGCTTTATGAAAATCTAGTGAACCGACCTTGACATAGCAAGATGCCAAGGTTACTGGGTTTATTACATGTATACGACATAAAAAAAAAAACAGCCGACGAAAACTCATCAAACAAAACAACGAAGACACGATCACGTACATAGAACACACAAGGTACAAAACATCTCTCTTTTCCATTTTCCTCCATTTTTTCCCGTTAGATCCCTCCCTCCATCTAGCACAGACTCTTTATAAGAAAAACTTACATACACAAAAGTTTTGTCACTGTTTTTTCCGGTAAAAACAGAGATGGGTTACAGAAACAGAGCAGAAGCTGAAACAGAGGCATGCTTAAATGAGGCTTTATTGTTTGCGACTATGTGTATACTTGGACTCCCTGTTGATGTGCATGTTAGAGATGGTTCTGTATACTTTGGGACTTTTCACACTGCTTCTTTTGACAAGGAAAACGGTGAGTGGTTTCTTTCTTTGAGTAGAAAAGATTGCTTCTATTTAGCATCGGTTTTTGAGTTACTTGAAAGTTATGGTTTTTGTTCAAAATGGTATATGGGTTCTGATTTTTTAAGCATTCCTATCTGGGTTTTTGGTTTTATTGAGAAATAGCTATGGTACTTTTTGTTATGGATGGGATCAGATTGGATTATGATCTTGGTTTTTGCTTATTGTCTTAGCATATATTTTCTCTGTTTCTGATTTGTACTCTATTTGGTTAAGTATGGAGGTTTCGCTGTTTTATTTGTTTAACATAGACTGAATTTGGTACTTTTGGCAATAAGAGTCCATAAAGATTGGAAATTCATTTATGAAGTCAAGTCATGGACTTTGTGTAGGTATTGTTTTGAAGGAAGCTAGATTGACTAAAAAGGGAAAATCCAGTGCAAATGTAGCTGGTGGGAGTGTGATAGAGACACTTGTAATTCTTTCAGTTGATATTGTTCAAGTTGTTGCTAAGGTATGCAACTCTTTCATTTTTTAGATCTCTGTTGGTTATAAGGATTCAACATTGGAGAGTCCGCCTAATAAGCTTGCTTAATTGTATGCAGGGAGGTCTATTTCCAGCCGATGGTGTCACTGCAAATATATCTGGTGACAATGTAGAAGCTGCTGTAACCAATGCTCCATCTTCTGAGATTGTAGCGAGTGAGGCAAATAAATCTAACAAGTTCACTGCAGATAGAAAGGAATCTAATGAAAACAGGTATTTTCTTGTTTTGGATTTGGGTTGGAAGGATTGGTTGGTGCTAACTGTTAAAATTTAATTATAAGTTGTACCAGTTTAAAGTAATGGTTTACTTTTCTTTTCCATTATGGATTCATTTTCAAGTTGACTTTTAGTTATATTTTGATGGTTTCTCTAGTGCAACATATTTATATTTCCATGTTTTGTGCATGATGAACACCACCTTAGCACCCTTTGCATGTTTCCAGACACATATATACTGTTGTTGAGTAATTAAGAGATCACGAGCTACTTTTTTCCTTCTGTACTAGTACAGAAAATTGGTCAAGGAAATATTTCTTCATCCAAGCAAGATTTCTTTTAATTGGCTATATGTATATTACTTTACACTAATTGTACTTATGAAATAGGGGTTCAGCCAAGAACAAGAATGGTTCTTCTCAAGGTATTATGCTGACAAAAGCAGGGAAAGGATCATGAAGAGAGAAAAATGCCACCAAATGACATGGGAAATGCCATGGAATTTGAACATGGGAAAAGAGATGATGTAAATATCTCAAAGGTGAGGCTTCTTTTTTCTTTTTCTTTTGTCTAACAGGGAAAGAGTTTTGTGAACTTGTCTTGGTATTCATCAAAAGTTATCTGTAAATGATGTTAACTTGTGTGTGGTTATTAGCATTCTGTCATGAGAGACCTGTATAAGCAGCAGTATAGTCATCTGTTTATAAGATGGCTGTGCTTTTTTTTTGTTTATTATTTTTTTTTAATGCTACCTAGGATGCATCTAATTGATGGTTTGGATGATATGATGGGTTGACACATGGCTTGAAGGGAATCCTTTCAATTACTGACTAAATGAGTCAGTGGTAATTAATATATGTAGCAGGGATACATTATTTAAGATGCTTGTGTGTGAGAAAGAGATATAGGTACATTTTTCACTTCTTTTCTTTTTAACTGTTTTAATCTCTGTTTTGTGGATGCAGAGAGGAGCTTTTTCTGGTGACTCAGTTAATGGAAGGTGCAAATTAAATTACCAGTCTTTTCCAAGTTTCAAGGGATATTTGCAAGTTTAAATTATTTTCTTATATGAAATAACTTTCAGATTCCTGTGAATTATTTTTTCTGACAGGCAGACTGGGAGAAGACAGGTCACAGGATCTCTATAAACATGAGTTTGAGTTTCAAAGGGAAAAGAGTGTATGTCATTACAGGCATAGTTTAATTTCTTTGCTTAATGCCCTATGTTTGCAGAAGTGGAAACTATTTGTTCACTGAGTGTTTGGTGTTAATTTTAAATGTGCAATTGATTTGTGCAGGTTGATGAAGTTCATAGCCTAAATGCAACCAGTAAGTTCAATTTTGATCTCCGGGTTTAATTATTTGTTCGGACTTAGTAGCCAGGTCTGCTTTAATATTGTGAATTTCTATCACGAAAAGAAAGTAGAAGAGGAGGCATGCCTTATTTTAGTGGTGAATAGTTCTGATACTACCAGTGAATATGTTTGTAATAAAATACTCATGATATAAAGACTTTGGGCTTTTGTATCATTTGTATTATGTTGTATTTAAAATTCATGTGAATTTAGTGGTTGCATGCCATTTTTTGATTTTTTATATTATTATTATGCCATTTTCTAATTTTGATTTTGATATTTTATTTTAAATACTAGACCTTATGTTGAGATGCATCTAGGCCATATTTGTCTGTAGTTGCTAAGCTTTACCACCAATCCCTGATTTTTGTCTTTTATTTTTTTAAATGCTTTTGTTAGTTTTGATTCTTTTTTAATTGCTTAATTTGCTACATGCAGCAGGGCCTCACCTCAGTGAAGCAAAACCCGTTGCAGAAGGGCAAGTGACAGTGAAGCTGTCGCCTAATGGCGTATCTTGTAATTCTGCTGGCAAGCTCATGAAGCCAGACAGTCGATACTGTGGAGGGCCTACTTCTGTGGGAACCACTTCTCCTATTGCTGTTTGTGCAAGTGTTTCAACTTCTTCCAATCCAACGGTTGATGTTCCTTCAGAATCACTCTGTAGTTCATTAGCAAATTCTACTGATGCGATCTCTCCACAAATCTCAGGGTCTAATAGAGGCTCCAAGGCAAGAACCATGTTTGATTTTACCTTTTAGTGCCCACCTATGTGTCATCTCACCTCCTTTGACCACCAAATTTATAGGAAAGTCATCAGCAATTTTTATGAGTAGTTCCCTTAAATATTTTGTTGAATAGTTACTGCAATTCATTTCAGGTATAGTTTATAATCTATACCATCAGCATTGGTAGAAATCATTGGGTTTAGGTTATATTGTTGTTCGTTAGGAATTTTGGAATATTTGACTTAAGTTTTAGAACCATGGTGATGTTTTGACATAAATTTTCTTTCAGGCATTCAAGCTCAATCCAGGAGCAAAAATTTTTTCTCCATCTTTTTCCAATCCTTTATCAGCTACTGCTCCAGCAGTGCCGACACCTGCAAGCATGGCTTACATACCAAGCAACTTTCCAGCGGTACCTTTTGCTGCTGTCCAGCCAGAAGTTGGGATCCCTTTTGCACCTCGTTCATTTGTCCCTGCTAAGTTACCCCCCTACAGTAACTTGACAGCTGTAAATGGAGGCAGTGGTTCTCAATTTTTGCAACCTGTATGTATTAGCTAACTTACAGTTTCTCGCTTCTTATTTAGTAACTCATATCTATTCAAGTCACTAGAAGAACTTCCATTTTTAGAACCAGAACTTTATGGTCAGCTCTTGGAATAGTTTTTTGGTCGAACTAGCCCAAGCTAAAACAAATGACTAATTGTCAAGAGAGGAATCATTTATTAGTTCTTAAAGAGTTTCATTTTGGCTATAGATTGTTGGACACATGGGAAGCAGAGCACAGCCACAGCCACAGCCACAGCCACTTAGATATTCTGTCCAGTATCATGCTGTTCAGGCAGCACCAGCATTTGTGCCTCAAAATTCTCAATCTGTAAGTAAAAGGAAGACTCATGTGATGTCCTTTGGGCAGTTTATTTCTGCTGCTCTTTTGTTCTATTGTGGAGATCTGTAACTTTATTTGCTAATCAGGCCATTTTTTAGTTGCTAATCTGGCTCTCTAATTCTCAAGGTTATGGATGGACAAATGGGGCAGCTTGTGTATATTCAGCCAGTTTCTCATGTAAGATACAGAATTTGCAACATGAAATAATTAAAGCACTCTGATGCTTGATAGTTACAGATACAACAAACATGTAGTTTCTTGGTGTTGTAACTTGTATTTAACTGATTTATGACCATGCTAGGAAGTAATTTTAATGTACACTATGGGGCAGGGGGGGATGATTTTAAGTCAATATCAGATCTCAAGATAGTTTCTACAATCAGCCTTGAGCAGTACTTCTAGGCCTCATAATAATTCTTAACATCCCATTGTGATATAGTTTTTTAATTATTTATATAGTTGGTTTCCTCAACCAGTGCTACACCATGCTACTCTTAACATAGATGCTTTTGTATTAGCCAAGTTATAATAGAAGAAAGCTTGTTGTGTGTCACTGATCTGATGATAAATAGCTAATTAGCTAAGATTTTCAATATGCAATATAATGTGAAAGAAATTGCAATTATCCATATCTTAGTGACCAAAGCCTGCAGCTCTGCAATCTTGTGTGTATATCTTGAAGGTCTAGCGGCAGGCTTATTTTCTTGTTTTTTGTGCACAACATCTGTGTTTCAACACTTGTCTTTTTTTTTGTTGGAGCTGATCCTCTTTCATTTCAAGTCATCTCAAGCTTTTAATTTCTTCACTTCCCTGTAGTTCTTATCTAAGTAGATTAAATGTATGGTATTTATCTCTGATTGTTTCATTGCATTTGTACTATGAAAGGATTTGGTTCCAAGTGCAGCCGCAATATCATCTGTTTCTGCACGTCCTATGTTAACTCCACACCAATTCCAATATCCTAAACACCAAGGTATGAAAAAGGTTTTCCTTTTTTTGGTTGGGATTTCACCTGTACTATATTGCAAGAGATTATGGTTTCAATAGTTTGCCATTGCACTTGCTGCCATCAATGAGTTTGTGCATTCCAAGCAAGCTTAGATTTTTTATGCTACTGACTACATGAAGGGACAACCTAACTGTTAGGCTAGCAAGGCAGGATAACTGTTTCAAAACTGATGTTGAAAATTCCAACCTCTGTCAATGCCCGCAATAGGCTGAAAAGAAATATGTGCAATGATAATCAATTTCAATTTGTGCAAAACCATTTGAGAGATCGATTACTTTGAGTTTCAATTTAATGAGAGAATTTTAAATTTAACACTACAAATCAAATGTAGGGAAGGTGAATATGTTCTTTGCCGGTGCTTGTTTTAGAGCTCCAATGTATTTGGACACCCCATCCACTTGCAAAACACACAAAAGAAAATGAAGAAAAATATTTCTAGAGCATAATGTAATTATAGTGGCAGTGCTAAGTCTCGGCATCCCTAAGTTTTTATGTGCCTGTGTGTCGAGTCTTAGAAAAGTGTTTTTTTTTGGATATTGCAGGAAGAGCAGCTGGCCAAACCTTGCATCTCTGTGTGACTCCACCTTTTGTAGCTGATGGACAGCAACCATTTGTAGCGCCGAGCCATGTTCCTTTTTTTCAGCCACCTATCCCTGCAATTCGCCCCATTCCAGTCCCAGGATCCAATGCTTTTTTCAACACCAAGTTTCCATGAGTATATTCCATAGCGTAATCAAGATTCGTTTCCGTAAAGAACAAAGTTTTGATCCATAGCTCTACTGACGAGCATCGAGCGATAGGCAATTAGTTTCATCCTTCATTTTCAGGGTTTAACTCATTTCAATGATTTCTTCTGAAACCTGATTTGAGAGCGATTTTTCATTTGTTGACCCATGCAGAAAGACATGATGGGTGGTTTTCTGTTTTTGGCGAAGAATTATGAGAAGTTCCCCCCGGTCTGAAGAAGAATTGCATCTTGAAAGGTGATAATACAGGCCCAAAGGTGCTAAGTTCACAATATTGAGACAGGCAACAGCTACAAGGTTTGATACAAAAAGTCACTAGGATAATTCACTTTCATTTTTGGCTCAGTTTACCAAATGTTTTAGGGTTCATGTAGTACAGATGATTGCTACAGAGTTTTTTTCCTTGCCGTTTTGTTTTTGTTGCTGGAAAATATTGGGCAGTACCTTTTCCTTCGGCCCTAAGGCGCAGGCATCCTTGTTTACAACCCATAGAAGCAAAATTTACTGTCATTTGAGTGAGAAGTTTTATATCACTGGAGATTTATTTCCCTTGAAATTATCATGTCATCTCTTCCCTTTTTGTTCCTCTCGCATCTTGGAATAAATAGTAGTAGTTACTCTTTTGAATAACATAAAATCTCTATCAAGCAAGGTTGTTAAATACTGTTTCAGTTAGTGTTTTGATTTTTTTTCAATTGGAATGTAATGTTTTGGTTTGGAGCATTTTGACATGTCGCTTTGAGGTTGTATTGTTTATGTGTGTGTATATATATATATAATTAAATATATTAATTCAATTTTTTTTAGTTAAAATCCAAATAAAATGATTTTTCTGAACAAAATTATAAACATGTATAATATTATGATAATATTATCATCAATCTCGCAAGGTTATTACATTCTTTGATTGCTTTGAAATTTTAATATAATATATATAAATATATTAAGAGATTTCTTGTAAAATTTTATATCAATCTAACAGTTGATTAAGTTGGATTAAGAGAGATGATTAATATTGTAAAATTATTCATTAATTTAAAAAAAAAATACTATTTGACCGAAAACTGAACGAGCAGAATGAAATTGAAATGTTTTGGCCAGTATTTGGATAAAAAAAATCCAGAATATATCAAAATTTAAACTAAAATAAAAATAATATTTTATCTTTTTTTTTAATTGATATAAAATATTTTGAAGCTTCTAATGCATTTTACTACACATGAAACACCAACACTGCGCCACCTCGCTACAACAAGTGAGTGGAGACATCCCTAGGGACATGCCTTAATTTTCCTCGTCTACTTAAAAGCTCTCCTGCCTAAATCTTTTCCCCACCCGTATCTTCTCTTTTACCCTACAAGATCGCTTTTTAGCAAAGTCTACCTGGCACTAGAACAGCTAGAAAGCAGAGCTTGTGCTCTGGCAATTGGATCATAAACCCTGCACCAGGCATGGATGATATCATGATAACGGCTGATGCTGTATAAATGTCTAATAAGAAACTACCCTTCAATTCAATCTGTGAAAGAATTACAATTCCAAATGCTAACAAGCACCTCGGTTTCCTTTACAACTGTAAAGAAAAAATAAGATTGATGTCTATGAGGAGACACTTAGCCTCCCACTTTCAAGCAAAGATGGATTTTCTGTGGCCTCTACCTAGTTTTTTATGAAACTAATTATCTATAGACATGTCAGGACGTCCAGAAGCAACAGGTACATACATTTTCCCGTGCCTTGATCTTAGAAATATGACTCCGTTCACTTCCAAGCTCGGTTTCTGGGCTTTTCAAATTATCTAGTTCAATCTGGAACCTGCAGCTGGCTCCTCAGTCTGAGCCATCAGATTGTCATGTTTTCCTGCAAAACCTTCTTACGGTTCAATTACCAAGTCACTGATCTTGGTACGTAACAGATAATTGAACAGTTATTTTACATGCAAGAACTGAATCATTTTGCCAGTCTTACAGTCCTCAGAAGGTCTAGATGCAACTGCAGGATGGCTGTCAACATGAGACTGTAAAACTTGCAGTGGTTTAACAGATTCTGTGTCACTGGCATCCTTTTTTTTCCCACAATACCAGAATCTTCCACAGACAAGTTTACAGCTAACCTGCTATTTGTCTCTGTTGATTGTGATGGAGCATGCTTGATGACTTCAGTTAACAGTTTCTCAAAAGGCATTAAAGTTGTTTTCATCTGGCTGGCTTCTGATTCATGTGGCCCCCCCTGCTGGATTTTGATTAAAGGGACTTGTTATTACCTGGTGGTTATTTCGAGACTGAAATGGTATGATCTTATTTGTTGGTGTTAATCGATTTGATGATTGAGCAGAATCTAGAACAATTGCTGAAGCATCAGGATTATTCCCTTGGTTTGCTTCACTCATGTTCAGTATAGTATCCTGCCTTTACCCAAATGATCTTTTATCTGTTTCCCCTCCCTGCAGCAAAAGGGCAAGTATTTTTAGTTTGTGAAGCAAATTATGCTAACAACGATGGAATGAATGCTAGTAAAAGATGAAACATGTGCATTAAAAAAAAGGAAGCACTTAAGTTCTACAAAAAAAGTGTGCGATATCCATTATGGAATTCTAGAGAACCACCAATACATGCAGTGCGATAATCCCAAATCTGGTATATTTTCCACAGCTGAGATCCTCAGACCTTGAAAAGGATAGGCAATAAAGTGGGAGAGTATAAGTCTTCTGAAACTATGTTTAGAATGCTCAATGCTTATATACTTCATGTCGATCATGTCCAGAATAAAAAAGTTGAAGAGAATAAAAATTGTAGATAAGTTTATCGCTTTAGCTCAATGAATCATGCTAGAAAAAAATGGAAACAAGTTAATACCTTAGCAAACAGAATTAACACACCTGTATGGGAATGATCACTATCATACATGGGATATATCTTGAGTTGAATATCACAAGGTTTAATTTCTTACTTTCTCATAATAATTGGCCATCGACAGTTTCAAAAAGCCAACTGAATTTAACTT
>CM055441.1:27351229-27491073 GCA_029228465.1 Salix viminalis
CGACCATTTATTTTTGACTTTTTTATCGGTTTAAAATCTAAAAAATTACGCCACCACCATAGGGACAACAACCTCGTCCTACCCGGCGACAGCGGTAGGTGAGCCTCTCGTCACCGTCGATCACCCTACATTTTACTGTTCACGCGTTGTGTGAACAATATTAATTCACTTACTGTTCACGTGTCTTCAACATCCTGATCCCTTTTTTTAAAAAAAAAAATTGGGCCGGCTGCTCTCGGCCCAACCCAATTGGCTGGACCGACTCGTTTATCTAGGCTAGGCCGGACCCAAAATTTTTTATTTTTTATTTTTATTTTTTGAAAAAAAATATTGCATTTAAAAAAAAACAAAAAATGTTATTTTCGTGCATACAACTGGATTCCAAGGTTTTTCCCATCATATTTTTTGTAAAACAAATATGAAGCATCTTTCTTATATTTTGAACAAAAATTTGATATCGTAACCAGTTTATGATTATCCGTTGGAATTTGGCCAAAATATAAAAGAAAGTTAATAATTATTCTGTTTTAACTATCGGGGTGTAAAACTACATAGTAAAGTATACCCCCCAGATAAAAAAAGTTTTTTACTACGGTGTAAAATTACATTGTACATTACATCTGTAGATAAAAAGAAAAGTTTTTAACTACGATGTAAAATTACATTGTAAAGTACATCTGTAGATAAAAAAAGGTTTTTGACTACAGTGTAAAATTAATTGTAAAGTACACCCGTAAGAAAAATAATTTTTAAAAATGCAGTGTAAAAAATTTTAACTTAGAAAAATAATCAAACAACAATGCAACTTATCTTAGGTAGTGTGCACTGGGGGTGACGCTTCTTCCCCTTACACAACAAGTCCCCTTACCTAGACTCTCGCAGACCAATAAGTTTTCTAGTAACCTTAATATCAGGTGGCGACTCCTGATAATTATAGCTGTAATTTTTACAATTATAAAATACACTTTCATATTCACCGCGTGTCGTTGTCTCCTCCAATCCGGGAATGGCGGGGCGCGAAGTGAGAAAAAAAATACCATCACTACAAGAAGGATGAGATATTTTTGTAGAGTGTAGAAGAGCAAACTTACAAGTAGAAGGTTCAAAAGCAGTCTCATGAGCAGTATCAGGTGATGGGTCAGTCTCAAGAAGTGGTGCAGTTGGTTGGTGTCTTTCATACACAATTATAGGAGTGAACCACTCAAAAGATGACACATCCTTAAAATGAAAAAGAATATGAGCAACAGAGAATGAGACAACATGAGTAGGAAAGAAATATTGATATTAAAGAAATAATATTTATAGAAATACAAATATTTTTTATTTATAGAATTGAATATATCCTTTTCTCTTTTTTCTTTATATATCTTTGTGTATTTTATACTATCGTAAAATGTTTTACTGGAAATGCAAATCCACAACATAAAAAAATACTGGTATTATTATTATGGGCCGTAAGCCCAACACAAAGCAATACCCAATGGAGTCCAACTAAAGAAGTATAAAGGGCCGAAGGGACTCTTTTTATAAGGAAGCTGCCACAGTTTCAAACAAGTAGGACGGCCAAGAAACAGAAAAACAACAATGGACGAAGCTCTAGAAAGAGAGAAAAAAGAAGAATTCGATGCATCAGAGGTTGAATACGTTAGCTATGGTGGTGAGCATCACCTACCATTAATCATGAATCTTGTCGATCAAGAACTTAGTGAACCTTACTCCATCTTCACCTATCGTTACTTTGTTTATCTTTGGCCACAACTTTCTTTCTTGGTAAGTGTGATTCTTTTCTTCTTTTTTGATGTTACGATTTTTGTGTGTGTTTTAACTTCGTTTTTGTTGGCGGGTTTTCAATTCAGGCCTTTCATAAAGGCAAATGTGTTGGGACTGTTGTTTGTAAGATGGGGGATCACCGGAACTCAACTTTTAGAGGTTACATTGCTATGTTAGTTGTCATCAAACCTTATCGGGGAAGAGGCATTGGTAATGGTTGCTTTTCTTTTTCTTTTTTTCATATTGGGATTTTGTGCACAGTTTAGGTGGTGTTGGATTATATATGAAGATCTTGGATTGATTTTTAATTTAGTATAGATTTATTGGAAACAAGAAATGAAAGGGGGTAAGGGTTTTCAAGAAAATGGACATGCATTGATAGCATTAATGGTAGAAATATGGCTGTTTGGAATGATTATGTGTATAAACTTGCTGCGTTTGATTTGAACTCAAGGCCCATTCTTTGTTTTCCTATACTTGGGATGGCATTTTTCGACGGATTGGATGTGGACTTTGATAGTTTTTAGGCTTCGTGCTGATATTGTTCCTGTTAATTGTATTGTGTTTGGGTACGTTGTAATTTCCAGTGAAATTCTCTCCATACTGCAGCTACTGAACTTGTTACCAGATCTATTCAAGTGATGATGGAATCGGGATGCGAAGAGGTTTGTCGAGTTTTAGTTGCTGTACCTTTTGGTTTGTACTTATTTAAATGTAGCATTATTCATACAACTATATCACAAAGGAAGTATGGATTTTTTATCCTCAAGCTTTATTTGTACTTTCCCTGGTACCAAATGAGCATATAGAAGAGTAGAAATAACTACATTTCCTAAGCATTACCATCAAATGTTGGGGCTCTGTTTGGAGCTTGAAACAGCATGGGAAACAAAGGAGAATTATGAAATTGCTTAAGTGCTTACCTTCACTGCCACTTATAGGAGAGTAGAAATAGCTTTCCTTTCTACTCTGATGTGCTCTTTGATCTTAAACCAAAGGGAAAATGAAGCTTTCCTCTCGAGTTTGGTTGGCAACTTGGCATATGTGTAAATGGTGATGCTGTATTTTTATTCACACCTCCAAAAACCTTTTCATCTAAAATTTCTTGGTGTTTGTGCATTACTTTGTAGTAACAGGATGTGTCTTAGACACTTCATGCTTCATGTCTTATTTCAAATCCATCTCTTTAGTTACGTCATGTTACATGTGTTATTTCAATTCCATCTTTGTAGTTATGTCATGTTACATGTGTTATTCAATTCCATCTCTTTAGTTACGTCATGTTACATGTGTTATTCAATTCCATCTCTTTTTTTTACTTACGTCATGTTACATGTGTTATTTCAATTCCATCTCTCCTTAGTTCCTTAGTTACCTCATGCTACATGTGTTATTTCAATTCCATCTCTCCTTAGTTCCTTAGTTACCCCATGCTTCATGTGATATTTCAATTCCATCTCTCCTTAGTTCTATAGTTACCTGATAGTTGTTAATTCCGTTCCGTTCCGTTCAAAAAAACGAGACAAAACGGTGTCGTTTTCGTCTTGGTTTTAATTCCGGTCCGTTCCGGAAATTCCAGCCAAATTCCGGCCGGAACGCCTCGATTCCATTCCGGGCGGCGTGCCGTTCCAGGTTCAAAATCAAAACGACGTTGTTTTAATGTCTCATGACTCTCATTACTTAACACACAGAAACATCCCCGACATCCCACAATTCCCAAATCAATTTCCCAAATCAATTACCCATCAGCTGCTGCTACTCAACTCAAATGTTGGAGCACAAGGTGAATCTGTTTGAGGGAGCACAACGTGACAGACAACGAAATCTCATTGGGTGTTTTTGTGATCTGACTTCGATATCTTCATTTTCTTTGTTTCTAGTTTCTACTCCGTCCCTCCCTCTCTCCATCACAGCTATCCCAGTCTCTATATTTATCACATGACCTTCTAAGTTTAAAATCCGGTTCCCACCTGCCCATTTTCGAGCTTCCTGTGTTCCAGGTAGTGTTTCATTTTTCTTTATCTAAACTGTCAAAGTCTTTCGGCTCTTGGTCCCTTTTCAATGTTCTTTTTTCCGTGGTTGCTTAGAAATATGATGGAATCCAGTGGAAAGTTAGGTATTGGAATTGTTGTGATGTGTTAAAAGCTACCTTTTCTTTTTCTTTTTACTAGAACAAAATTACCGGGAAGTATTTTGGTTTCTGGCGAGCGAAATCCAAGTGGGTTGTGTAATACTCTGTTTGGCTGCAGAGAAAATGAAGTAAATTTGAACCTTTTCAGGCAGTTTTTTTCCCTCCCTCTTCATTAGTTTTCCCCCACTCAATCCTTGTTTTTTTTGTAAAATCTTTTTATTTCGAGGGTTTCTAGTAGTAGATCTGATCTCTAATTCGCATTCCCTGTTAGCTATGTACATTGGTTAGTTTCAGGTAAAGACTGTGAACCATAGGTACTAGGTCTCTCTTCTAGTCGAGGAGGTGCCTTTCTTTAGTGTAGTCATTTTCAGAAATTGAGGTTCTCAGGAAGTGCCTTATGTACCATGTCCTCATTTTGCTCAATGGAATTCTCAATCAGAGATGAACTCGCTCTCATGGATAGTGGATCAGACACTTTACGGTGTTTTTGAAGTCCAATAGTTCCATTTCAGTCCAACATATATATATAATTATATATGAACAGTACAACTCCGAAACGGCACGCCGAAACCGGAACGGCGACCGGAACGGTATTGACAACCTTGCTTACCTCATGCTGTATGTATGTGTTATTTCAATTCCATCTCACCTCTTGCTTTAATCTTTATTAGGGTTAAATGTGATAGGTCCCAATCCAAGTTGTTCAAGTTTTTATCAAGATATGGGTTCTCTTCGGGTGAGAAACAACCATAGATATTGGATAACTCATTTGTCTGTCCTTTTTTATTTCTCAGTCAATCTTTAAATAAGTCATAGCTTAACAAACTACCTAAAAACAAGGAATCTAATAGGTAGCTAATAACAACAGAAACAGAAGCAAATAATAACAGACGTAAATAATGGGAGATCAACTCCTAAAGACTTGGCACGTCGTGCATGCAACATGCAACATCAACCATGTCAACCACAATACTTGGGATTCTGCCTACCACGTCCGGTGGACCTTTATAGTGGCCTATCAATTTGTTCCTTATCGAGCAGAACCTTGTCCTTAAGGTCCATAATAGGAAACTGTTGTTGAAGCATCATAGTCAACCACATTGATCACAATACTTGGGATTCTGCCTACCATGTCTGGTGGATCTTTGTAGTGTCCTATCAATTCGTTCCTCATCGAGCAGAACCATGTCCTCAAGGTCCACAATAGAAAACTGTAGCTGAAGCATCATAGCATTTTACCAGGTGGCCTCTTCCTCCAGCAAGTGACGCCACTGAACCAGATAATCCAGAATAAACTTCTTGCCTTGCTTGACCCAACGTGTATTAAGTATTCTTTGTGATTCCAACAACACCCCGTCGTCTGCCACCGGTGGTGGTTCTAGACTTGCCACCTTATCCCCAACATTTTGTTTAAGAAGTGACACATGGAACATAGGATGTATACGCGAACATTCAGGCAAATTTTTTAAGCTGTTTGAGGAACTCGTCCCTACGAGTTGGACTCTAGTCCTCGTCATTGATAGGTGATTGTCTAGCTTGGTAGTAGGGAAGGATAGGGGAGGGCGACCATACAGAGCATAAAAAAGGTGTCATTCCAGTGGAAATGTGACAAATAGTATTGTACCATAATTCAGCCCACTGTAGGTACTCTATCCATTTCTTTGGCCATTGATGAATGAAGCTTCGGAGGTACTGTTCAAGGCAGCGATTCACCACTCCTATCTGCCCATCAATTTGTGGGTGATATGTCGAGCTAAGCTTGAGTTTGGTGCTGGACATAGTAAAGAATTCCAGCATTACTAATGAAAATGGGGTCACGATCACTGACTATTAATTGGGGCATGCCGATTAGCTTAATTACACCTTCCACAAATCTTTTGGCTACCACCTTTACAGTGAAGGGATGAGTTAACATCATTAAGTAGGCAGACTTACTAAGCCTATCGACGATCACTAGAATGGTATCCTTACCATGGACATAGACAGGCCTTCAATGAAATCGAATGTGATATCATCCTATACTTTGCAAGGAATAGGTAATGGATGGAGAAGACCCGCCGGTGCGAGAGCTTCAAATTTTGTCTTTTGGCAGGTCTCACAAGTAGAGACATAGTTCTGGATATCTTTATACATGTTTGGCCAATAGAATTGCTGAGCTATCCTCCTATAAGTGCGCAAGACTCCGGAGTGGCCTGCAAGCTTGCTATCATGAAATTCAGCAAGAATTTTCCCGCGAATCTCTTGAACTCGAGGCACCACTACTCTGGTTATATAAAGAACCAGACCATCATGTAGCTTGTAGGATGGGTTGGATTGATCATTGGCGACACGACTTAACTGGATAGTGTACTTATCACTACGTGTAGCTGCCTTTATTCCTTCCTATATGTGGACCTACGGTATAAACAAATGATTGAGAATTGGGCTGGCTGGTTTGCATCAAAGTGCATCTGCAACACAATTCTCCTGGCCGGGACGGCATTGAATTTCATAGTTATAGCCTAGCAATTTGGCCACCAATTGCTGTTGATCAGGGGTTGTGATTCACTGCTCTAGGAGGTATTTAAGAGTCTTTTGATCAGTTCAAATGATGAACTTCCTTCCAAGGAGGTAAGGTCGCCATATGCGAATGACTTCTATTATTGCCAACATTTCCTTGGCATAGATGGGTCATGATTGCTTGGAGATGCCCAATGCTTTGCTCATAAAGGCAATTGGTTTTCCTTGTTGAGAAAAGACTGCGCCGATCCTAGCACCTGATGCATCTGCCTCAATGATTAATGAGTCGTTGAAGTTGGGCATTGTCAATATTGGTGTGGTGGTCATGGCACCTTTGAGTGCGAGGAAGGCAACTTCTGCATCATCACTCCATACGAACTGACCCTTTTTAGGAGGTTGGTGAGAGGTCGGGTGATGCCACCATAATTTTGCACATTTTATGTAATACCCAGTGAGTCCTAAGAAACCACGTAATTCAGAAAGGTTACTAGGTTGAGGCCACGCTACGATGACTTCTATTTTTTCCATATTTACCTTGACCCATTGTGTTGTAACAATATGCCCCAGATATTCAAGCTTGTGTTGGCCAAAAGCACATTTCGTTGCTTTGATGAAAAATTGATGGAGTCGTAGAACCTTTAAAGCTGTTTCCACATGTTGCAAATGAGTTTTCCAAGTTGGGCTATAAATTAACCACAACTCTTGGGATTCTTTTATGACATCTGGTGGACCTCTGTAGTGGCCTATCAAAGTGAGCCAGTCCTTTGGAGATATCCCTGCGCATAGATAGTAGTCCATGCAAACAATGAATTATGTTGTTAATGTGCTCCCTGCTAGAAGTCCAAAATATTACATGTCTTGCTGTGATGCTTTTGACTTATATTGATTGATTGCACCTACATGACCGATTTAGGGCTTGTAGCTGATATATTGATATTGGTTAAATTGAACTGTCCCAGAAATTTTCATTTCCTTATCTAGATGTTGAAATTGTGAAAAAAAACTTTTAATAGAATGAAACTCCATGCTTTGCTGCAGTTTCATAGTTCTGAACTAACTTAAATGCTGTCCCAAGAAGCCAATAATTTGTGAGGCTTTGGCCTTGCTGATTTTCCTTGTGTTTTTGAATAATGCGTCAATTCTAATTCTAGTTATTTCACCTTTTTGCTCTCTTTTCTCATATGACTATAGAATGAAAAGGTGGGAGAGAATATAGAATCGGTATTAACTGCTATGAATTTTTGCATTTACTTTGAATGTATGTTATCAGAACAACATAGATGAACTGCATGGATGTATGACTATATTTCCACCTTAACTAGTGATAAGTGGTTGACTCCGGAACACAACCATGCTACATTAAAGAATATGGCCCATTAAATAACTACATTTCCCCCCTATTTGCTTATGATATAGCATATCCCAACTTTATATTTGCTTATTCAAGTATATCACTTTCTTTACTATAGAGAAGATGAAATGCTGATCTCTTATTGTGTTGTGTTTTTCTCATTCCTCTTTGAAGGTAACATTGGAAGCGGAAGTTACAAATAAAGGAGCACTTGCACTATATGGCCGTCTTGGTTTTATCAGAGCAAAACGACTCTTTCACTATTACTTGAACGGAGTTGATGCTTTTCGCCTGAAGCTGCTATTCCCGCAGCCGGAGCTACACCCCTCTCTACCGATGATGGCTGATAGAGATGATGAACAGGAGCATGATGACGATTGCTAGCCAATGGAAGAGCTTTCCGAGCTCCACGGGGGCTTGTAACAAGACCATCCATTGCAGCCTCTGCGAGAACTACACAGGAATTCGCACAAATGTGGGTTCTTGGTCAAGTCAATTTTGCTCACTGAAGTCGACGGGCTTGCCATATGAGGCCGAGGCGCTCATGCGTGTAATACTTGTACATTACAGATGTGGCAGCTATGACTAAAACAGTCAATCTCTCTCTGTTCACTCTCTTGATATTAGAGAGGGATGGAACTTTGAATTAGGTGAAGATGAAGTCTAATAAACCAAAAATGTTTTGGTCCAATGGGTGTAGGATAATGACTTTGAGACAATGGTGGGCTACTTGCCATAACAGCCAATGAGATGAGTCAAACCAAGAAAATCCCAAACGGGGAACAATTTCTCTCAAATGACTGCAGGATAATTAATATATAAGATTTGATTATTTGCCTTGTATTGGTAGCTTTTGGTTGCTCAATTGAGTCAACTGCAGGCCTATTCAAGTCAAAAGGCTGAATAAAGTAGTAATAATTGAAAATGGTTTAGCAGCCCAAAGAAAAACCGGTCAAAATTATATTCCAAGGTTTTTAAGTAATATAATTTAAAAATATATTCTCCCAAGTTTATATGCTTTCTATCATTTTAATAACGAGATTCCAATTTAGAGAGGAAAAAATGCAATTGGCAACGGTTCCGATCATAAAATAATTGATTTGTGTGTTATATAATTTTATATGATGAGAAGAGTTAAGACTAAATATTTTTTACCTTGAAAATATTTAAACAAAAAAGATTTTTTTTTTATTTTTGGTTGATTATTGGTTTTAAGGTGTTTTTTTTGTGCTTTTGGAGGTCATAGATTGGTTGAACAAGGTTCAAACGGTGCTTAGTTGAAAAATTAAGAGCTCTATTTTTTAAAATATTTTTTTTTTTGCAAAATTACCATCTGACTATGAAAATTAAAAGAAATATAAAAGTAGCCATACACTCTTTATTTCAGAATCAAAATGGGGAATATTTCCCGACTCAAACATTAGAAAGTTATTTGTGTTTTGAATTCTTCATTTCGAACACATCCATTATCCCACTTGACAAATTGAAAAAAAAATGATTAATTAAAAAGAGAAAAGTACTAATTAATGGTTTAATTTTCAATTATGAGCAACATGGTACATGCAATGCAAAAGTAGACCTTTTATTTAGAAAATGTTAGGCCATTTTCATTGTAGAAACACTCTTCATTTAACTTCTTCTACATATATCTATATGATACTTAAATTAAAAGATTTTTTTTTATACAAGGAAACTCCTCCTCCTGGAAAACACATTATATGAGTCCAAGTAAATAAATGAAACCCGATTATCCCATACTCTTACAAGGGATGAACATCTTGACTCGAACTCGAGACATGCTATGCAGATCACAAGTTATGAGATTGCACAAGCCGACTAATTAATTTTAATTATAATAATAAAAAAATAAAAATTCTTGATTGTTTGGTAAACAAGATTTTAATAGAACTTTATCAAATACATAGTTTAGTCAAAAACTTAAATTATTAAATAAAATTTTAAAATATAATTTATATTTTTCTTTAATAATTATTATTATTGGTAAACAAGCATTAGTCGTCGCCACTCTTGAAACTAGTGAAAATTATTTGTGTAGACCATGAAACGTGGGAAGATTTTATTGAAAAATAATATAGTTTTTTTTTGTCAATCAAAAGATTAGCGTTACTTTACACAACCAGTCTCAACTAGTACTGTGAAGCTAATTGCAGGGTCCCCAAGGAATACAAAATACATGCACGTGTGCATATATATATATATATATTGCAAGCTAGCCGACTAATGAATATTGAATTTCAAAATTTTGACTTGTCAAAACTCAAGTTGGTGAGGCATGTGATGCAAAACTTTCCAGTCTCGACCAAGCCTGATAAACCAAAAAACTATGTTTTGATTTTTTAATAATAAATTAAAACCTATGTCTCTGCAAAATATAATTTATATTATTCTTTAACATATTTATTCAAGTGAAAGTTTTTTAGGCTTGAAACTTGTACAGGTCTATACTATCTTGTGCTTAATTTTTATAAAATAAAATTAAAGTGGTGAGATTTAAACTCATGACTGTTAGATCAACAAAACTCTAATACTATGTTAAAAAGCTATCTCATCTAAAAGTTTAAATTTTTAAACAAGGTTTAAAAATATTATTTATATTATTCTCTAATAGTTTTTTTTAATAATAATAAAATTAAAAATTTATACTTTTCTTTCCAAATATTCAAACCTCTTCAACTTGATTAATCATTTTCCAAATAATCACACGAAAAAAGAGAGGATTACCAAATGACCCACAATGTCCATGCTTTTCTCCGAAGAATTGGCATGCAGGAGGATATATAACATATGATTTGCATGCATGGTGGATTAAAGTGTGCTCAATTTAGTCAAATCACTATTCAAGTCACAAGGCAAGGAAGTACGTACAATTTTGAAACTTTATATTACGACTACAATTTTGGAGGCTGCAACAGAGACTAGCATGATTTTAACTAAGAAACTATTTGATATTGTATTTTAAAAATATTTTATTTTTTATTTTTTAGATTATTTTTATGTCAAAAATGATTTTAACTAAGACCCTGTTTGGTATTGTATTTTAAAAGTATTGAATATTTTTGGTTTTTAGATCATTTTCATGTATTGATATCAAAAATGATTTCTTTTAAAAATAAAAAATATTATTTAATGTATTTCTGAATGAAAAATACTTTTAAAAACAACATCAACCACGCTCCCAAACAGACACTAAAAAATATCGATCAAGTAATTAATTTTTAGTCTCTTAAAACCTTATATTATATAGTGTCATTTTCATATTATACAAGCACACTACTACGTACGCCTAGTTAATTTGTTAGAATTTTTCTTAGGATAATTAGGTAGTGTATCATTTGGTCTCCACTATTATTCTCCCAAAGTTCATAAGCTTAACATTTTAATAATCAAAAGTATTTAATTTGATAATTAGTCAACCACCCATTTTAGGATATGATTAATTAAATGATCATGTGAGTTCCACTTGCGTTGATTTATACGATTTTTATGTGAACGGTGTGGTCTATAATATTCTTTAAAATACACACACACACACACACACACACACACACATATATATATATATATATGGAAACTTGAGAGAGAAAACAATACAAGACATGCACGCAAACCTTGATTATAACATCTCGAAAATAAATTATTAATATTGTAAAGAAACCTTGAGCCTTTAACTCAAGAAAACAATGTGAAATAATTTTTTTTCTACATTTAATATCAATAATCCATAGTGGCATTTTGATCTCATTGTTAAATTCAATTTGTTATTTAATGCATTTATATATACATTACAGAAATTGTACAATTATGAGATAAGTAAACGCATCAAAATTTCTTATGAAAAATTTCGACCCGTTCCAATTTCTGGATTAAAAGTTATGCGTGATAACATAAAATTAATTGGTTTGTGATTTTTTTAATGAAAAATCCCAAGTTTTCTTATTCAACCCTTACATAAAATGATATAAATTATCCTTGTAAGACCTTAAGAACATTTTCTTATTTCAAAATATATTTATTTCATATTTTTGTCCTTTATTTATTTATAAGGTTTATTCTCGTTTCGCAGTAACTTTATCGGTTTTTAATCAGTGTTTAAACCTGCATTTTTTTGTATGATTCTTTATTAACTTTTATTTCTCATTTACATTATAATTCCTTACAATTATTTTTTCATTTTCGAAACACATTTCTTTTTAATTCTCTTATTTTTTCTATCAGTCGAGGCTCGTTACTGTGTATATTATCCTCTCCAATATACATTGAATTATTATTATTCTTATTATTTATCCATTTCTTTTCATTTTTCATTTCTCATCGAAGTTTTATTACCTTCAATCCTTTAGAAAGGGATTTACATGGATGATCCAATTAAAAAAAAAAATACCTAAACATGTGGGCATGTGTCATCTTTCTCTTTAAGGTGGACAACTTGTCATTCATTCTTTATTATTATTTTTGGAATAAAATAGAAACTGATGACTCATTACCTTGTTGGGGGCTAGTCCAATGGTAAAGAAATCAAGGGGGAAGTTTTTTTTTCTTATTAAAAATCTATTTTTAATCCATTTTCACCTAGACAACACAACAAAACCTCTCCAAAACATCTATTTCACTGAAACACTCTAAAATAACATGAAAAATAAAAAAAATAAAATTAATAAAAATCAATTTACCACACTTGATCTATTTTTAAAGTATTGTTATAGAAAAAATCATTATTATTCAAAATCCCCTCATCGAATGCAACCTATTAAAACCAAGAACAACAACTTTCATCATTGAAAAGGGCCAAACCAATAACATTTTCCACTCTGATTTTTTTTGTTATCAAATTTCAAAACACCATCTTAATTTAATTATAATGTAAGAAAATCAGTCAAGAAAGCAAATTTTGAAGAGTCTTTTTTGTTTTTGTTTTAAAAAGGAGGGTGGTTTCTTTTCGTTAAAGTTGTTTATAGCCACAAAAAAAGCAATGAAGGTTGGGGTGCCACGTGTAAGGAGCCCATTCAGTAGGTGGGAGGTGAAGTCAGCTAGAGGTCAGCAACCAATTTTGGTGGGGCTGTGTCTGGTTAGATTTGCCTTTCGGAGGATCGTAGCCTGTTTGCTTGTGGGGTAGAGCATTACGAGGCGCCAATTAAGAGCCACCAGCCATCGACGTAGTGCCAAGTGCACCCACCGCCACCTCATCATCCATGTAATCAAGCTTATTAATTCCATCTCTTTTACGTGACTAAACACTACCACTTCCACTAAACGAGTGGAATAATAATTTTTATTAAAACTTGAAGCAAGTAGGTGGATATGTTTAATCTATAGTTGTCGGTTTCGTTCTATTTCGGCCAAAACATTTTATATCAGTTAGAAAATAAGATAAAATAACATCGTTTTTTATCTCGATTTAAAATCCAGCCCGTTCTGGAGCTTTTGGCCAAATACATGACGAAATGTACCGGTTTCATTTCACTCGTTTTCGGCCAAATAGTATTTTTTTAAATAATAAATAATTTTATAATATCAATTATATCTTTTTATCCGACCGTTAGATTAAGATAAAATTTTACGAGGAGTCTCTAGATATATTTATATATATTATGTTAAAATTTCAGAGCAATCAGAGAATGTAATGACCTTGCAAGATTGATGATGACATTCTCGTAGTATTATATATGTTCATAATTTTGTTGAGAGAAATCATTTTATTGTGTTTTTTTAGATTAAATTGCACAATTCTATATATTTTTATTTTTGGATTTGAACTATATTTTTTTAATTAATATATTTAATTATATATATATATATATAATTAAATATATTAATACACACACACACACACATGAGCAGTACAACCCCAAAACGATGCGGTGAAACACTTCGAAACCGAAACATTCCAGTCCAATTGAAAAACAAAGTACCAACTAAAATGATATTGATAATTTTGGTCTAATCAGTTTCCTTGGATCCAATTTCATGAAAATCTCATAAAAAATAAACTTTATATCCAAGCGTTAAAGGTATAATTTATACTATATTTTAACGTGTTTCTTAATAAAAAAAAAATACTTGAATTCAAAATAAAATAGCGAGATTTAAATTAATAACAATTTAGTAATTGAAACTCTAATTTCATATAAAAAAATATTTTAATTTAAAAAATGTAAGCTGTTAGATGATTTCTATAATACCTTTACATTTCTTTTCTATCTCACATGTAAATCAAAGAATGAAGTATAAATTAGTTAGTGATATAGAGTTATGTAATCACTAATTAAATGTATATATTATGATTTTTTATTTTCTAAGATGAGAAGCTTGGATATATTAGGTGTCTTGAATACTCCAAAGTAGGTTTTGTTTTCATTTTCATTTTAAAATCTAAGACAAATGGACAGGTCATCTTGGTTGGTGTGAAAGGAATAAATTAATTAAAAGCTTAATTGTCATAATCATGAACATAGTGTATAATTAATTTAACTAAATTTTGGGTAAATAATCAATGATAGAGCACGTTAGGAGCCACACGCGATCATGTAGTGGCTAAGGCATCAAGGCCACAGATTCCTTTCCCTTTTCTGCGTTCACACTTGTGCTTTTAACATGAGTGTCGGTTTGAAAATCTAGTTAAAGACTGTTTTTTAGAGTGTTTTTTATTTAAAATTGTATTAATTTTTTTTTATTTTTTTTTTGATATTATCACGTAAAAATATATAAAAATAATAAATTTTTTTAATTCAAAATAATAATATTTTATTCAAAAATATTATTGAAATAAAATACTAAAAGATTCTATATGAAACAGCGTTCACACTTGCCTTTAAACCTAAAGATTCTATATGAAACCGCGTTCACACCTTATCTACCTAGAGCCGCTTTTAGTCTCGACTTGGTAGCGGGCTTGGCTCCAGCCTTTAGCCGGATGGTCTTATCATTATTCATTACAGGAGAAACATCAATCAAACCAAAATGATTAATGTTTTAATTTTTATTTTGGGATGTCGCGTGTGCTTGAAATTACAGGGATTATTAGTTGAAAATAAATTAATGTATTTTCTTAATTCTTAAAACCAGTATATTAATTTAATTTCAAATAAATTGGAATTATTATGTGAATTCGGTGCTGTAAGAAAAAAGAAATTTTTAGCCGCAAGAAATTGTAGTGAACTATAGAGAGGTTTTCCAAATTTAATAAAAAAATATTTATTTTCAAATTATCCGGGATGTAATGTAAGCACCAGCAATTGCTACCCACCAGCATCAACTTTGTGGTGGATAGGATTGCTCACATGCAAAGTGGCAATTAAGTCAACACCAATCACTTGCCAGGTCACCAAACATGTCATCTTACGTGGCAACAAATTAGGTCTGACCGTTCTCTCTCATCCCTTTCCACCAAGCGCCCCTTTCCCTATATAACATCGCTTTCCTCTTCTTCCCCAAAACTTGCTCTCTCTCCTAACTTTCACATCCTGAAAACACAGAGAAAAATGGGGAACTGTTTAAGGCACGAATCGCAGGATTTCTCAGGGATTGAAATGAAAGAGAAGGCCATGAACGACACAGAAGAGGAAGGGCTTCTCGGAGATAACAGCACACCAGATTTCACATCCTGCTCTTCAACAACGACGTCAGCAGCTTCGAGTACAAAAGTGAAGATCAAGATTTCAAAGAAACAGCTCGAGGAGCTGATTGGTAAGGTCCAAGTGAAGGAACTCTCAGTGCAGCAGATCTTGTCCATGTTGTTGATGAGTGGCGGCGGCAACGACGGATCATACGACGCACATCAGCTGTCGTCGTGGAGGCCTAATCTGCAGAGTATACCTGAATGAGCTGGTACGGGATCCTGAAGATCCATTTGTGTGTTCTTCTCGTGCATGGTTTTGTTTTGTAGGGAAAGATGTACGTGTAGCCTTACCCAGCCAGAGAATTAAGCTAGCTCTAGCCGTATACATTTTGTTCATTTCTGTAAATATGGAAAAATCGATATTTGGAGCAGAATCGTTCCTTTTCTTGCTAATTCTCTGCTCAACATCTTTTCTTAATTTTATTTTATTTACATATATATTCACTGATTCTTATCCCCAACTGTTGATATATGACATTGATAGATAGGGATTTTTCTTAGAAATTTGTGTCGAGAGGCTTGATCTTCATCTTGGGGTAACTTTAAAATCTGAAAAGATAGATGGGGACTTAATCAGAAACGTCAACATGCTATCTTATTGGAGTAACTCTAGGCTTGCTGGATCTTGACAGTCAATAATAATAATAATAATAATAATAATAATATTTAGAGAAACAATTATGAACAGAAATAAATTATATGCATGTCTTGTAGATGGAAAATTGCCACCCCCACAATCCCATATCACTCTATTTTATTTTATCTCTCAATTTGATTTAGAACCCTATCATTTCATGTTTAAATTCGAAAGAATTTTTACTTTTTTTCATGAACAGATAAATTTATTTATATATTAATGATTTTACAATTATAAAATTTTAAATGGTAAGCAAACAAAACAGTATCCTAGATAACTGATATAGATTATTTTGGATCAAAATTGATGACTGATAAGAAGGTGCTGCTCAGCTTCAATGGCCGGCATTTATAGAGACCCCTCAAAAACATGATGTCATTGTCATTCAACCACTGAAAGAAAGTATATTTACATATAAATATAAAAGAGAGAACCTCGACCAGATCGTTCAAACTTCAACCCATGTTTATCCACTTGTTAATTCAATCTTGTTAAATTATAATTTAAACCCAAAAACAAAGGAAGAGGAGATAAGGATTCATGTTTCCATAATGGCTGCCTCAAAGGCTAAGTCACTTCACATGGTGATTTGACAGTTTTTTTTTTTTTTTTTTAATAAAGATGAAACTACATCCTTGAAAATCGTAATTTGTGGATATAGATGATGGAGTAAAACTTTGATTGTTCCAGACTTTAATAAGAAGTACACTTCTTGACTCAAACTCGATATGTGCTGCACAGATCACAAACTCTCAACTATTACATCACACTTCTTCGAGATGTTTTGACAGAATTTGTGGCTTAACAAGCTTTTTGTGTCTTAGCTAAGAACAATTTCGGAAATCATCAGGCATAAAGTGGTTACAAAAAACTTGAGATCTATTTTACAAGTCTTGAATTCAAGTCAGAACATGCTCAACTTGTAAAAACATGAAATATCTAAAATTTTATTCGCTTAACTCAGATATACAAATATTGATTAAAAGGAGATATACACATATTGATTAAAAGGTGACGGGGTTTACAGGAATCCAAAAAAATATTCGGAAATCACTAATCTTGACCACCGGATTTGTAGGATGCATAAACTGAATTCGCTAATAAACTCGAGTTCATCTCACAAGTAATCCAACGATAGCTGTTCTTTCATTGTTTGCCTGGCCTCATATGAGAATCAAAGCATGGGGGCATTGACTTCCAAGACATCAACTCGTTCATGCTTGTCAAATATTTTAGCTGCATGGGTGCTTGACATTTTTCAGAGGTATTTATCAACAATTAATGAAATAGTGGAAATAATTGTAAGAACAGTGCATAACAGTACTAAAAGTCAAAATTGTTGCCAGTAGATGTTTGGGAGGGTGGTACAACCGGCGTTTTTTTTTTTCTTCTTTATTTTAAATATTTTTTTTTGGTGTTTTTAAATTATTTTGATGTGCTGATATCAAAAATAATTTTTTAAAAAATAAAAAAAAATATAATTTTGATGTATTTCTAAATAAAAAACATTTTCAAAAACAACCGCAACCGCCTTCTCAAACACACCCTAATTTTTTTATTTTTTAAAAATTATTTTTGATATTAATGCATGAAAATAATATAAAAAAAACTAAATTTTTTTAAAAGCGCTTAATGCTTAACGTTACCCTAATAAAAATAATTCACTGCTGCGCAGCTTGAAATTGAAACCAAACCAGTAACTGTTATTGTTTTACTCGAAAAATCAACTACAGTTAGATTAGATGCAGAAAGCTGAAGGGAAGAGCCCGTTTGGCAACATAAGGCCTTCCGGCTTCTCAGAGCTTCAGGTTTAGAGCAATTTCATTGGGAGGGCTAAAAAAACAATTAAAAGAAAAAAAACAAAAATTATTTTTTATTTTCATATCTCTGAATAGAGAATTATATTAAAGAGCTAAAATAATATGGGTTATATTGAAGAATTAAAATAATATTTATAAGTTAAAAAGTTATTCCTACATATTTGATAAAAAGTTTTGATTGTACTTGTAGTAATTATTTATTATTAATAAATAATTATATTAATATTATATATATATAGAATTAATTTCTTTAAATAACTTTTTTCCAGTGAAGTGCAAATATAAAAAAAAATATTATTTTTATATTATTTAAAAAATTATATTATTAATTTAAATTCTCTAAATGACTTTTATTTTTGGAGATGCTATTACAGCTACAATCACAGCATCTGCCACAGCCATCCCGAAATGGACCCCAAAACATGGATGTTTCACAGTATTCTGAAAAGCATGTAGAGTTCAGTTGGTACCAAGCACTTCTAAGTTCTAACCAAATTAAATAGTGATAACCGGTGGTACAATGATAAGAGCTCGTGATTAAGGGATTATTATTATTGTAGTTTCAGGTTCGAGTTTTATAATTTTTAATATATTAATTACTGAAAATTTGTATGATTGTTAAATTCATAATTTATAATATTAGTCGAGTTGCGTGCAAATTGATTCGAATTTCCAAGATAATTGCTAAAAAAAATTGTGATGCTGTAGACAAATTTATGGTCAATAATAAACAGCCAATGCTGCATCCCATGGAAAACTAAATAACATTGTATTACGAATTGATGCATTAAATGAAATTGAGTGTTTCAATATGAATATACAAGAACAACAAAAGAGCATACAGCAGCTTTAGAGGGTTATTTAAAAATCAAATATGGATAGCATAACAATCCTCTAGTTACCAAGGACCTTGAGAAATGAAGAGTTTCTGCTTACTGTTATCTATATTCTTGAAAGTTCTTATGTCCTGTGGCTCGCGCATGCTCAACAGCCTCCTAAATATTTACATGAAAATAAATATTTCAAAATTACAAGATCTCCCAATTGCATATATCAGATGACAGAGAGTTTGCGATATACACAGCAGTCTCGAGTTCGAGTCAGGATGTATATTATTTATAAGAGTCTGGAACAACCGAGTTTTACTCGTCCACCTGAGTCCACATAATACATTTTCCAAGGAATGAGGTTTCCACGTATCCAAAAAAACATAAAGAGGAGAAAATAGAGAAATTAAATAAAAAGCATACATCATTGCTAGATGGAGAATAAAATAAAAAAGAGAGTAAAACAAGAGCATTGAATGGGAAAAAAAATAATGATCCTGAAATGCATAGCAGCATAGGATTAAAAACCAACATTTAGTGTAACCTTAATGCATCTTATAATAAATCTGACTCATAAAGGTTCTAGAATGGAAAAGAAGTTTTTCAGGAAGATATGAACTGCGATGCTAAAAAGATCCATGGTTGCTCTGAATTATTTGGATTTTGTCTTGAGGGCATTTCATCTGTTCATGCAGTCTACTTCCACTCACACTATGTATTCAGAACTGGATATACATGAGCTAAATATTTCGCGTTTATAATATGAAAACTTCTTTCCATTTTCAAGGATTGGTCCAATTTTGTTTACATAAATAAAACCTTTGTTGCTCCTTAACAAGATGAAGAGCAAGTTGCTGTATCATTAATTCAATGTTGGGCTTATATAAGAATAATTATGTGTTTGTGGACTGTCAAATAAAATGAAACCTAATTAAAAAATGATGTGACATCATCAATATCGTAAGGTCATTATATTTTCTGATTGCTTTGAAATTGTATATAAATATGTCAAGAGACTCCTCGTAAAATTTCATCTCAATCTAACGGTCAGATTAAAAGATATGATTGATATTGTAAAATTATTCATTATTTAAAAAAAAATACTATTTGGCCGAAACGGAATGGGTGGAACGAAACCGGAACGTTTAGGCCGAAATTTGGACGAAATTTTTTGAACGGGCCAAAATTTCAAATGAGATAGAAACTACGTCGTTTTATCTCGTCTTTTAACCAGTAAAAAACCTGTTAATGGAGCATGGCAGGAGAATAGTGGCTCGTTTGTTAGTAAACAATCCGGCAGCCTATGAGCTCAAAGCAATCTCTTTGATGTTTCAGATTATGTTATATTTTCCTTTTTTATCCTCTTTTTTTATGCTCCAATTTGACAATAAAATCACGCTAAAATGCTAATTAATAAGCATCATAATCCAAGTCCATCGTAAATTAGCATGGCCCTTCCTGAGCACCTCCTCTCCTGTCAAATAGCAGCATAAGATCAAGGGCAGTGGGAGAAACACACAATCATTCAGCAATGCTCACGTTGGTGATGTTTAAAAAAAAAGAAAAAATTGTTAAAAGCACTGACCTGACCATACAAATCACATCGCACTATCGGTATATTATTAGAAAATAATATAAGTTATATTTTGGGACTTCACCTAACAATTTGAGCTTCTAGATGATATGACTCTTTCATATGGTATCAGAGCCTTGTTGACCCAGCGATCACGAGTTCGAATCTCACCACCCCCATTCTATTTGATAAAAAATCAAGCGCAAGGTAGTGTGGGTCTGTGTAAGTTTCAAACCCAAAGAGAGGTGTGTTAGAGAGTAATATAAGTCATATTCCAGGACCTCAGTTGATAGTTTGAGCTTTTAGATGAGATAATACATTTACCTATATCATATACTGCAATTTCAAGTCCATAATAATCTGCTAATATTGAAAGCTCGATGGCACCTTCACAAGAGAGCACCTGGCAACAAAAGTAATCAGAACAGATCAACAAGCAATCAAACATTCTGAACAGCATACAGAGTTTAGTGTGTGATTGTGAAAGAAAAAGAATGCACGAACGAATTTAGTGGAAGAAATCTCGAGAAAAGCAGAGAATTTAGTCCCTATCAGATTAAAACAAATGAAAAGACTGCAAAGAATTGTTTATTACCAAAACAAAAAATACCACCGACAGGATTTTCAGCTCGTAGGTTATTTGATTGTGGGATTTCCTGAAGTGTTTCCATTGGTGTTTCAAGGAACGCAGCAAGCTATTCATCCACCTCTACCGCACTAACTTGTATAACAAGTGTCCTCACGAAACAGGTTCCCATTTCCTAGGAAGAAAAAGTTAGATGCATTGCCTTATACAATCTTTATACATGCTTGAAAGTTGAAAATATGATATAGTGAGAGATAGAACAAAAATTCTCATGATTGACAGCTTTTCTTTGGAGAAAAGAAAATTGCTTTATTTTGTAAGGATTCCAGAATCCATGTCCTCAACTTTGACTAAAGTAATTTGGTAGAAAGCAATGGATAATACTTGGGATCGCTTGCCACTGTTGCAGCTATGATCTTAAAAATTTATTGACTGCAATGAAATCAAGGAAACTAGAAGAAAAAAAAGAGTACAGATGTCAATAATGCAGGGTTTTGAAAAGTATTAAACTGTCAACAATACTTCAACTCCAGCAATGTCAGTGCCGAGCCATGTCAATCTATTATATGCCCTGACACTGGCAAACTGACAAGCAATTCCGGAAAAGATTCCATGCAAAATATTGTTCCAGAATTAGATCCACTAACAGATAGAATCAATTTAAAGGGTCTGATTCTGGATCCAGCTTCCATAACATGTACATCTTTTGCATTTCCTACAATCATAATGAAGTATGCTTTCTTATGTTTTAGCAGAGTATCCATTCCTACATGACATCTTATCTAAGAGCTAATGACTGTGGGATAATATAGATGACAAATACACTGTTGAAGATTGTAGATGCTGATCCCAAGACTGCAACTGGAAAGCTGAAGAATCGAAGAATCTGTTTTTGGATTGAATTAGTGTTTTTCATTTAATCAATGTTTATATTTAATTAGTGTTTTAGTTCTATTTCAATAAGATCAATTGATTGATCATATTGTCTAGTGATTTACGAATTTCAGTTTATGTCCAATTAGAATAAGGAGAGAAGAAGAGTTTCTAATTGATTAGAATTCTTAAACTTGTAATAGTTCAATTTCAGTTTCTATAAATAAAATCAAAAGGATGCAGTAACCTTAAGCACAGTTCTACTCTTATTCTCAAAATTAAATTGCCAATTACACTTGTTCTTTAATTTTCTGCAAATCCACAAGAAACTGTCACTGATTTGAACAGTAACAGTTTCCTGGGCAGCAAACACAAACCCAGTTATTGATTTGAACAGTAACTGTTTGTGCCATCAGATTTTTTATTCCAACATACACCTCTACATGTTACTTTGTTAAGACAACCTGATTCTATTTTCACAGCCAGAAAACCATTTTCTTGCAGAAAAGAACCTGAAATATAGAATTCAGCCATGAACCCGAGTTAACCCACAACTTGAGCCATGAACCTCGATTAGAATCGAAAACTTTATTTTAATTTAATTTAATTATATGATAATAAAAATAAATATGTATAAGAAAGAAACCAAATAAATTTTAAAAAAATAATTGTCATGAAAATTTCTAGGCAAAAAAATGCGAGATAATATTATAAAAAAAACCCGGTTCAAATTTCTCAATGATCTAATAAAGAGAGGAGAATTTACGTAGAAACTTTACCCTGAAAATACAAAAAATTAAAATTAATGTCCAAACTTCTAATGGATGTACAAAATATAAATAAATAAAAAATAAAAAAGAGGTATTAAAAACATGTGAAAGTAGTAAACTAGGGATATAAAAAGAGAAAGAAATTTCACTCTCTCTCTCCAATGATGGTTGACTGCTGCTAGAGAGAGGGGAAATAGGATTTCAAGAATTTCTTCATGTTTTGTGCACTGCTAGTGCAGGATTTTTATCATAGTGGGTGGGTTTTGAGCTAGTTGTTCTCATTTAGAAACCAGACCCAGTTGAGCTTTCTAATGCACGATGAGATTCTGAGTTACCATCACGAGACATTTTTAAAACAACAGCTGCGTCAAACGCGAGGTTAACATAAAGATTGCAACTTGCAAGGCATTAAAGTTATGGCTTAAACTTACACATTCATCCATTAATGGCACTTACAGAACGCTGTAAAATTCCTCAATGTTTGATCATTTTTCTGGTTCCATGACTACTCTGGGGCTTGCCCCGTGTTCTCAAGCATGTCCAATTGTATACTAATGATGGGAACGACATCGTAAGACAAAGTAGAACGCCATTTTTCATGTGTGCCCCCTCCCCCTTTTATTAACTTGAGGCAGCTTCTGAAAAGTGCGAGATGAATTCCTTCACAATGTTAACTTAGGGATCAAGCGTGAGAAACTGGCTGAGGCTCCACCTTTTGGGGAAGTTCAGCAATGCACTCAACTTCAATCTTGGCATCCAATGGCAATGCTGCTACCTGATATGTTGAGCGAGCAGGGAACGGTGCGGGGAAGTCTGTCACACAAACCATATTATTAACTTAGGTTGCAAGTCACACAAACTGGTTGCAAAAACTAATCCTTCAGAAGGTTAAATGTTATCCAGTAAGCACTTATCGGCCAAAAAAAACTTGACGCTAAAGAATAGCTTGGATTTGGCCAAAACTCTAACAGAAAAATGAAGAATATATGCATAATGATCAAGGTTAGCCAAAAAGCGATTCACATATTCCAGTTTCAGTCAGCATCCTAGGTTAATGGCAAGTTGATCATCAATAGATGTATGGAATGTTTGACAATCCTGCTACAGCTGTAAGGGACAATTCTTAACCCATGTAGAGGACTTACCTATATGCACTGATTATACAGATCCAGATTTTTGGTCTTTGCTGCCCAGATTAAAAAATAATATGCATTATCATTCAAATGTAGAAAACTTAAGTCAGTGTGGGTGGGTTTGGAAAGCATCTGGCAGGGTCCAATGTATTGTAGACATGTAAATTTGCAACACAAACTAGGTGAAAACCTATATGCTCCATAACATGACAGTACAAATAATCTGCACTAAAAAAAATTCAATCATAACATACATTTTGCATAGATATCATTCACTTTCTTGAAGTCTTTCAGGTCAGCCAACCTGCAGAAAAAAACAAAGTAAGAACCAGGACATTGTCGATTCTCTTTCCATTCTTCAATAAAAAATAAATATTGCAAGGGAAAAAGAGAATCCTACATTATCGTTGTCTTTACTACTAAGGAATAGTCGCTACCACTAGCTTTCAGTATCTCCCCCATATTCTTAAGTAACTGTAAAGTTCATAAAGTCAAATCTGTCAGTTATTAATCTGCTTATCAGCTTGAAACTCAGAAGTTAAGCACAATTGCAGTCAAATTAAGCCCAAACAACAATATAGGGCAGAAGAAATTTGGCGTAAATACACCTAAATCAAACCCAGAATAACATTCTTGAAGAGGGAGATAATGGAGGGAAGAAATTGCACAATCAATAACATTTTGCACATAGCTCACACTGATATCTAAGAGGAAACATTATATCAGTGGAAATGACTACAAGCTACAATTTCAGTGTATCTTCAGATAAAAATAGGCTGATCACAGAAGGCAGAGTGCACAAAACTAAGAAATAAAATTGCTAAAACCACTGGAGCTAGCCTCTTGAGCTGAACACCAACTCAACAGAAAAATGAAAAATGAAAAGTGCATGACATGCTAACTCTAAGTGCTGCTTATACCTGTTCTGTCTGATCCTCAACATTCTCCGAGACAAACTTCCCAGTCTGCATGAGTATCAAAAATCACATTGTAAGTATACAACAAAGTGGTTCTAAAAAAAAATAACTTAACATATATGCAGTGGCATGGTTTGGTATCATCAAGCATGCAACAGTATAATAATTAAGGACCCCAACAAAACAATATTGATGCTCCAACATCCATCTACCTCCAAAAGTTCAAATCACAAAAAAACAAAAGAACAGGAAAATATGGAAAGACATCAAAAAGTAATTCATAATGGAAATGGAGCATTGAATCATACCTCTGGAATGAGACCTAAAACACCAGAAACAAATACTAGGTTATTGGATTTAATCGCTTGAGAATATGGTCCCAAAGCAGCTGGTGCCTTGTCAGTTTTAACAGCCTCTTTTTTAGCTACAATCAAAGCATACATTTGCCACCGTCAGCCATCACAGCCACAAAATCAAATCCCAAAATAAATCAACCTCCTTTCTAGCAAAATAACCACAAAATCGAACTCCTTACAAATCACCCTCTTTCCCAGCAAAACAATAACACATTATACAAGCAAGTTTAAAAAAGTCCTTCATAAATTTCTAAACCCAACATATCATTTCAAAACAATAACACCAATCAATTATAATGTTTTTTACAACTTTTCAACTCTCCACATCTACCAAACCAATACCATCAAACCCCACATTACAAAAGTGCCATACTTTTTTACTCTGTTGATAATTCACACACATATTAACCAAAAACCACAAATCAATTCCCATGAAAAAATCCAAAGTCTTTTACTCTATTCATACTATCACAAATTAACCAAAACCCAGATATCATTTCTCATGAAGTATCAAACTTTATATCTAACTTATACACACGCATTTAGCCAATCCATTCCAAATGTAGAATTCGAAATAAGAAGATAAAACTTTTAAGAGAGAGAGAGAGTTACGAGGGAAAGTGTAAGTGCTCAAGGAAGCGAAAGGAGGAGTGGCTAGTCGAATGGAACAACACTGCCGCCTGAGACCGGTGGTGAATACGGAGGCGCAGCCTATTCCGCCGATGGAAAATGGGGTTCGGTTGCGCGCTGCGCCGGCGTTCATCAATGAGACATTAAAGGGTTTTAGAGCACACCACGACATTTTCTCTCTTTGTTTGCAGTTTTCTTTGCAGGTGATGCTTTAGTTGGAATTTTTTAAGTGGTGCATTTGGTCCCACACTTAATTTTGTCACTTTTAGTCCTCGTACTTGTTATCATCCCAATTCCATCCTCCACCCCTCGTCTCCATAACCAATTAAGGGTTAAGGACGATGAAGGACGATCAAATCTATCAATTTTAAAGTAAATTTGGTTATATTAAATGATTTATTTGAAACTGTAGCCTATCAGTTTTGCATCAATCTAAGCTCTTTCTCTACTAACTCCCTATCTATAATAATTAAGGGTAGGAGAAAGGTAATAAGAAACAAAATTATTGCTAGCTTGATTTCAAAATTGTTTTGTGGCAATTATTTTTTAAAATGTTATATTTTTAAATATATTAAAATAATATATTTTTTTAAAATATTATATACATTTGTATATTAAAACAATCCAAAAACATAAAAAATAATTTTAAGAGAAAAAAAATTAAATTTAAATATTGTGAGTATTAAAGTTATATAAAAAACAAGATTGTCAATTTTATTTCGATTGGTGTTTTATTTTGTCAATTAGAATGGAATGTTTTGGTTTCGAAGTGTTTTCTTTTCGAGGGTTGTACTGTTCATCTTTATATATATATTAATTCAACAAACAAAATTTTTCGTTCAAATCCAAAATTAAAATTATTTGAAATTGTGCAATTTAAATTTTAAATATAAGTAAAAAATAAGAGTTGAACCAATATAACTCGATCGACTTGATGAGTCCAAAGATAACATGGAAAATTGATAAAAATACATTTTAACTAAAAAAATCAAGTTGATATCTTAAAAAAAATATTGAAACAATAATATAATGAATCATCGGGTCAATCTGGGTTAACCTTTCAAATGTGTGACATGGATTATAAGACCATGATAAATTTAAATAAAGCAAATTATAAAGTTCAATTCTTAATAAATTCATTGTTGAATAATGAAATTGAGAAAAATATAATCTAAAAAAAGATACAAAATAAAATGATTTTTCTCAATAAAATTATGAACCTAGGTAATATTACGAGAATATTATCATTAATCTCACAAAGTCGTTATATTATCTGATTGCTCTGAAATTTTAACTTAACATATATCAATATGTCAATAGATTCATCGGTTAGATTAATATATATGATTGATATTGTAAAACTATAAATTATAAAAAAAATAAAACCAGAATGTTTTGGACGGAATTTGAGTAGAATTGCTTATACGGATCGAGAATCTGAGCAAGATTAAACTTGTTCCGGTTTGTTTTGTTTTTTTACCTGGAACAAGATATATCTGTCATTCTGGACGAAACGGAACGAAATTGACAATCTTGATAAAAAATAATATTTTTAGCATTAACATGTCAAGATAATTTTAAAAGAATTAATTTAAAATAAAATAAATAAATTCAAAAACATAGTTGAAACAGATAAAACCTAATTGGTTTTGAAGCAACCTCACTACTCTTTCTAGGCCTTTTGCATCCACGTTTTGGAATTTGCTTAACTTATTATAGGTGAATATATTTGTCATTTGATCATATTTATCAAGTTATATTCAGTTAGCTTAACTAAAATTTTAATAACTCAGTTAACCTAATTAACCTTGTCAATTAACCTTGCATCTCAGTTGGAAATCATGCAACACATTCCATATTGCTCAAACAAGCAACCCAGAAAGGCCAAAATCATGTACATTGCAGAGAAGTGAGTGGAAACAATTGGTCTAAGATCTATACAGCATTGTCATTACATACATAATTTCTACAGTTTGGGCAAGACCCATTTCTAGTCAGCCATTTATCTAGGCAGGACATATGAAAGCAGTGTCCACAATATGGGAGCTTTCTCATTGAATCTCCATCCTTGAAATCCTGAAAAAAAACAAGTGTTAACAGCAAGATCACAAATATTTCCTTACAGAGCTAAAATAATCATTCTATGACAGCTAGTTCAGTACCTGTAAGCAAATAGCACAGCTAAATTCGGGGCAGCATTGTTCAACAATGTTATTGTCAGATTTGAATGTGCATTCAGGAAGTTTTTTGATACAATCCTCCGACATGCCTCTAACTTCACTTGTATCATAAATGTCTGATATTTCTCTGTAAGTTGTTTCTAATGCAGTAATCTGAGAAATTTACAAGTATTTACATTTTGTGATGTAAATCCCATGATAGATTCAATAATATATTCTAGGAAGTATTTGTATGCGAATTGAACAGATCTACTTACTTGCCATTGATAGGCTTTTAGCAGTGCAGGCCCTACCCATTCTATGAACACCTTTGCCATTCAACAAGCTGTGCAAGAGAGCAACCTGTAAAAAAAAGTAAAACTCCCTTTATTTTGGATTCCAAATCATATGGCCCTCCCTCTTAAATTGAAAGAGACTAATGATTCTGTGTACAGTTTATTGCGATATGCTGAGAGGGCCTCCCTATTAAATAGAGTACTTCTTTTCAACATTCATACAGTGAAAACTACCATATCAATATTCAAAGCAGATGTATATTCTTTTTATTCTTTTTTTCCCCACTGAAACTCATTGGTGGTGTATTTAAATAGTGGATATGGATAATATTTACCTTGGACAGTGGTTCACCATTAGTAATTGATTCTAGCAATTGAACAGCAGTGATGGCACCTGCAACAGCACCTACTCCAGAGCCACGAAGAAACCCAGTTTCTGTTGTCTGACCTTTCATGGCTCCTATGATTGATCCCACTAGAGCCCCTCCTGCAAAACCGATGCCAAAATTCGAGAATCAAAAAAGAGGTTAAGGAAGAGCTAACATCCAAATTAATATCGATGTTTTTCCTACAGCAAATAACTTATTTAATAGATTAAGCAAAGATGTGTATGTAATTGTACTCTTTCTGTCACTATCTAATCTCATAGGAAGTTCTTTATGTAGCAAGTGGAAGCCTAGCTAGCTGATCATCTACATTGCAGAGAAGTGTGGGAGTCAGGAACTAGCTAGCAGTGCATTTATTAATGCCCATGCATCTTTGAATGTAAAAATAAAATTCTTATTTAAACACTAATATACATGAAGTCATGAAGGAAGCTATCTCTGACGGGATTCCGCTAAAATGCTGCGAGAAGGATTCCCAGAAGGGCTGAAATGCAGTGTTTTGAAGGAAGAAAAAAGAAGTTGTCCTAGAGAAGAACTAATTTTCCATTAATTAGACCAGAAAATGAAGATAGTGTAAGGAGAGGCATACCCAGTGCAAAAACACAAGTAGATGCAGCGAAGACAGAATTCTTCAGAACTCTAATGAAAAGTCCAGTTCCAAAACCCTCTAGCTTTGCTGCAAAGACCCTAAAAGAAGCGGCCTCTTTGAACCTTAAAGAAGTTTTTGTTATGCCAGAAAACCACCTTTTCATCATTGGGAGAATGGAATTTTGTAGGCGTGGAAGCCTTAATTTACCTGATCGATGAGAAGGAAAGCAAAAGTATTGTGCAGCTGTCAAATGTGGAAGCCACACCAAAGCATTTATAGGAGTATACACAATACTGACAAACGAGCATTTATGATCCACGTATATACATGCATGGATTGGGAAAGGAGTTATGCATGACAGCTTCTCATGCATGCAAAGTGATAAAATATTGCACAGAAAAGACAGTAATTGAATTGAGGCCCATCTTCCTATTTTTCAATAAGTTCACACGGCAACTTTCTCCTCCTACCGTTGATGAAGTTGCCCTAGGGATAGCATCAAAAAGGACAACCCTTGCGGTGATGTTAATTTTTTTGAGCTGCCCCAGAAACTAAGTGACACAACAGAATCATTAGTCTTACTGATGAGATTGAATAAACTAAGTAAATAGTAATAGAATTGAATAAACTAAGTAAAGATCCCTGTTGGGGATGATGGATAAATGTTTCAAATACAGTAATTTGATAGGTTGATCGATGCAATACAGGCAACAAGAAAAATCTCCATGGATTCTACGTGGAAAAAAATGCCAATCATTTAATGAATAATTTTTAATACACGCACCTAGATAATTCTCAATGCTCTCTTTATGGGAAACATGTCAATCAACTATAGAAATAGAATAATAATTTAATTGAGTTTTGTCAAAGGTCGAGATCCTTCCTTGAATTTAACCTGTCTCAGGGTGCTGGAACCATCCCTATGATAGCATTAACTACTAGGATCAACTTGATATCTCATGAAGAGAGGATTTAAGTACTAGTTAAACTACAAACTCATTGGCCAAGGCTTTGCTCATTCAATTGCACGCCACATCTGTTGGAGCTAATTAAATTTACTGATCATGGATACTGCACAGTAGCATAAGATAGAAGTGCTTCGTTTGTTGAGAGTAAAGGCCAATTTGGCTTTGTCAGAGCTGCAAAAAAAAACCAGGGGCGCCAATGGCAGGATAGAGAGAAAGAAGGGGAAGGAAATGTTAAAAACCAGGTGCTACTGGATAGTGGTTGGTGTTTCTGTGTGCTGGAAACTGGAAATTAGTAGATATTTGAGACAATGAGATTTCAGAAGTATGTAAATTATGTTCAAATAGAGTAAGGGTCGAGACTGGTCCTTTCATTGCATTAATGAGAGGGGAAACAATGGCTACGTGGATTGCTTTCTTGGTATATATCATGGTAGGTAGGTTGTCATTCATTCACACTTCCTAGCCTATTTTGTGATCCCAGGAAAACCATGGACTTCTTTTTTGAGATCCAACACAGCAGAAATTGAGTTTTGCGTTAACATTTGAAAATTTTGTGGTCCATTTTAATGCTCTGTTGTCCAAGAGATAAGACAACATCTAGCTTCTAGTAAAGGAGCAAGTGGGGTATTGGCGTTCAAGTCCTATCATGTACGTCTGTCAGTGGTGTCTTATCTGTTTACTAAGCTTGCAGGATGTTCAATGAGTTTGGAGATTAGTTGTGGTGCGCGTAAGCTGGCCCGGACACCCTGGTTATAAAAAAAAAAATCTAGTCTGTGCATTGTGGAGACAAGATATGTATTCCAGCTTGAAAAGATGACATCTTTGTGGGTTTTGCCTTGTGGAAACAAAAGGGCTCCTGTACTTCTCCATGCATGGCATTTAACTTGATTTAGTTGGCTGTCATTAAAATCTCAACTGCAAATGTTCGAGATCAAATCCCACCAAGAAAGTTCATATGAATGGCGAGAATTAATTATGGGAAACTAATGGGGGATGGCAGAACTTGAAGCCCAGAAAAAAAGATACCAATGTAAGATCATTTACAGTGTACTGCAGATTTAAATGCAGAGGCTTGTAGAAGTGGGATGACATCATTTTTTAATTATGTCTTTAATTACATCAACTTAATATATTTCTTTAACAAATTAATATAGAAAACAGAAATTTCACTCAAGATTTTAGATGTGAAATTTATTTGAGAAAACTGTATTGTCTATGAAAAAAGAGGACGTTGCCAACTTGATAGCAAGTTTCTCGAGAGGGGTGTACAAGTTGCAGACAGACATCAACATCAAGCATTAAATCATCCAGTGAAATAAACTTTCACATAAACAGAGAAGCATACGATGGATGAGACAAGAATAACAGGTGCCATGTAGTTTTTGATAACACTAATTTTTTTAGTGTACTTGAATTTATATATGAGAATCGCTCTCTACATTTGTGTGGATAATCTTTTAGATTATTACGTTCTCCTTTTGAGAGTCCCTTTAATTTTCTCTATTATAATTTTATTTTCTCTCTGATGATGGAATACCAGTATTAGAATGAAACGAGAGGTGTAATATGGGGATCACTACTATATATATATATAGGTAACAAGAATGCTACCTTTTGGTATTTATACTTTTTGGTATTCTTACCCTTAGATATTTCTATTTTAGCTCATCATAGAAATAGAAATAACTCGTTTAGTCTTTACATATTAAAGGTCCATATCTTATTAGATACACACAAAAAACTCAAATACCTAAAAAAACTTAAAAAATCATTTTTAATTAGGCTTCATTTTATTTGATAATCCTCAAATACATAATTATTCTCATATAAACCCAACATTATCTAACAATCTCCCACTTGGGACTATATATATATAACCTTATAATTATGCTTTGCAAAAATAACCAAAATGAGCTCCATATTTGTTATCTATAACAAAATGTATTTAAATAGTCAGTTTGGTCTAGTAATCATACAACATAGGATCAAAATGATCTTTTTTTACAATTATCGTAACTCAACCTATCTAAATTAAGTATACTAATACAACTAAGTGCATGTTTGAAAGTGTGGTTGGGGTTGCTTTTGAAAGTGTTTTTCGTTCAAAAATGTATCAAAGATGATATTTAAAAAAAAACAATTATTTTTTGACATGAACACATGAAAATGATCTAAAAACACCAACTTTTTTAATTTAAAGTAAACAATACAAATAAAAAAATTTTTTTTTTTTTTCAAAAGCGTTTTTGAGAACACTCCCCTTAGGGATGGATGTTTAGCATGGGAATTTCATGCAATATGATCTTGACATGCCTATTACCAATTAGTCCACCCTTAAACCTTAATGAGATCAAACCATACTAAAATCAAAGTGTAAATAAACCCAAAAAAACTTTATTTCTACATAAAACAACTTCATAAATGTCCATAAACTTAAAATATATCTATATCGTAAAAGCATCTAAAATCTTCCTTTAAAACTAATTGTCATCAATTGCCAAAATACTCATACGAGCAATGTGCTCATAAAACACTTTAGGGTAACAATCCCTTAGTAAGCGAATCCACAACCGTGAAGTTTATACTCGATGTGCTCTATAGACAATTGTCCGCTCTAAACTCTTTCTTTAACTACTAGGCATATTTCGACTTTGACGAGCTCCTATTTTTATTGAAATATAAAATTGTTGATTTATCATCACAAAATGGTGTAGTTCTATGCAAAATTCCGCAGCCATACTCCATGATTGAATGCCTCATAACATGTTATGAACTTTGTTGCCATGGTGGAAGAGACTATAAGTGATTGTTTAGCATTCTTCTAGGAGACAATACTTGCAGCTAACATGTAAATATAACCCTGACATAAATTTCATACTATCTTGGCATCCAACAAAATCAGAGTTGTTATACCCAATGATCTTAAGCTTATCCAACCTTTGATATATGAGCATGTAGTCTTTTAGTCTCTATAAGTACCGCAAGACCTATTAGCTGCTTTCCAATTGTCTTTTCTTAGATTGCTTAAATATCTACCTAACATCCCAGTAATATACACAATATCTAGATGCATATAAACTTGAGAATATTTTGTTATACTTCCTAACATTAAAACATAAGAAATTTTATGTATTTCTTTTTTCTCAAAATCATTCTTAGGGTACTAATTGAGACTAAATTTATCTCCCTTAGGCATAGGGGTATCTTTTGGTCTACAATCTTGCATATCATATCTCTTGGAAAATATTTTTCGATATAACTCGTTTTGTAACAATCCAAGAATATCCCGAGAGAAAATTGAGTTATTTTTCTCTTTGATGATGGGATGTCAGAATAAGAATGAAGCGGAACGTGTAATATGAGGATCATGACCATATATATATATATATATATATATATATATATATATATATATATATATATATATATAGGTAACTAGAATGCTACATTTTGGTATTTATACCTTTTGATATTTCTACCATTTGGTATTTATACCTTTTGATATTTTTACCATTTGGTATTCCTACCCCTAGGTATTTTCTATTTTAGCCCATCACAAAATATAGAAATAATTCATTTAATCTCAACACATTAAAATTCCATATCCTATTAGAATACTAAAAATAACTCAATTGCCTAAAAAATACTTAGTCAATTACTTTTAATTATGCTTTATTTTATTTAACAGTTCTTAAACACATAATTATTTTTATAAGCCCAACATTGGATTAATGATCCAAAAATCTCCCACTTGAACTATATATATACCCTTATAATTATGTTTTGCAGAAAATAACCAAAATGTGCTTCATTTTTACTCTTTTATCAAAAAAAATATTGACTCCGTAACTTTTGATTTGATTGATAATTTCAGTAGCTTTAGAAGAGAAATCTTTAACTAACCCATTATCCTTGATTGTAAGATTTTCAAAGTCTCTCCATAAATTCTGCAGTCGAATGGAAATGGCTTTCTGGGAGCTCTGGAATTCATTTCTTAATATCTCTCATGCTTCTCTTGCCTTCTTAATAGAAAAGATCCTTGGGAAAGATGGATTTGCTTACTCCTTGTTGTATTATTCTCAAGGCAGTTGCATTTCTCTACACATTCTGCTTGTAATCATTTGCGTCTTCTTCTGACTAGAAAGCAGAAGATCCTTCGCGGGGCGGTTTTGCAAACCCCTCATCAACTGATGTCCATAAGTCTTGTGAAAGCAGAAGAAGATTTGAAGAAACCAAATGCTATGATGCATCTGTTGAGAATAATAGCAGAACAAGAAAAAAAAGGATGAAAGGAAAAATGATTAGCTCAATACAAGAGACAAATCTATATAACAGGGGCTGAGTTAATGAAATTTATGAATACTTGACTTCCACAATCTAGAAAAGACAGCAAATTCTAGTTGAACAGAGAAAGTAACCCAATAGCTCCAAAAATAATGGCCACTAGTTTTGCTCTGTATGAACTCTCCTTGATCCAGTTTTTGTTAGACGTAGAAAATGGGATCACTGGATGACAACGGTACGAGCCTGATTTGCACGAGCCATTGTAGCCAGCAAAGTTTGTGGAGTCCATTCTTAGAAATGCAGGATTATTTGGCACTGGTCCTACCAGGTTATTGTTAGAAAGATTGCAGACTAGAAGGCTGATCAGCTCACTGAAAGATGTAGGAACGTCACCAACAAGTTGGTTATCGTTCAAGTAGAGTGATTCTAACAGCTGAAGTTTCCCTAAATCATTGGGGATTGTACCAGAAAGGCGATTATGGCTAATGTTGAGGCTAATTTGAAGACTATAAAGTTGACCGAGCTCGACAGGTATGGCACCGGAAAAAAGATTTCCTCCCATTTGCAGCTCTGTCAGTCTGCTTAGACTGCCTAAGATACTTGGAATTTCTCCGGTCAATCTGTTGTCTGAAAGCTTCAGAAGTTCTACGTCCACTAGCTTGTCAATTTCTTCAGGAACAGAACCTGTGAACAGGTTCCGACTAAGATCAAGCCTCTGAAGTCCCATGCAATTTCCCAAGTCACGAGGGACATCTCCTGAGAGCCCAATTGGAAGAAATGTTGAATGCAATAAGCTCTGTCAGGTTTCTACATCAGGAGGAATTTTCCCAGAAAAATAGTTATCTGACAAGCACAAACCTCCTCAAATTCCCGAGCTTGCCTACACCAGGGGATATAGACCCGGAGAATCGATTTTGATACATATCAAGAGTAGAAAGATTCTGAAGTTGATATAAATCAACAGGGAGACTTCCAGTAAGCAGGTTACCACCTAGCATTAGATGTTCAAGAGACTTGCAAGTTTTCAGACCAAAAGGGATGTATGTTTCCCAAACAACCAATTAGATCCAAGTCCCAAAAGCATCAGTTTCTCATACTTGCATAGGTATGGATGTATGTTATCAACAAGATTGTTGTCAGCTATGTCAAGGACAGAGAGGTTACTATTATATCCAATGAGGTAAAGGAATATGACCCTCAAGATAATTGCTAAAAGCAGCAACTCCTCTAGATATGTTAGGTTTTGAAACTCTAGAGGAATTATACATTTCAGATAATTTATAGACAGGTTAATGTTTTGCAACTGTTTTAACTCTCCAAGTTCCCTAAGAATATTTCCCTGAAGGCTATTATCAAAAAGGTGAAGCAAGTGGAGATTACTGATATTTCCCAGTTCCCGAGGAATTGTTCCATTCAACATGTTCCTGGATATGTAAACTTCCTTTAGCTGCGATAGCTTGCCAAGTTCTTATGGAAGAAAACCACGAAAGGAGTTTTGATGCAATGCAAGCACCTCTAGGTTTACTGATATTTCCTATCTCAGGAGGAATCTCCCCAGATAAAAGTGTTTTCCCTCAAGAATCAAATTGGTAAGATTCTGAAGTTTCTGAAGCTCCTTTGGTAGAGAACCTTGGAAGCTATTCATTGCCAACCGGAGTATCTCTAAGCTCTCACATTCACTAATTTCAGGTGGTATTGGACCTGTGAAGGAGTTCACACTTGCCCAGATGACCCTAAGATGTTTTAATTCACGGATTGATGCAGGAATTGTGCCTGTGAGATTATTGTTGTAGATGACAAGCTCTACAAGTGAAGTCAAATTTCCTATCTCCCTAGAGATTTCTCCGAATATGTAGTTCTCGCAGAAATAAAGCAGCTTAAGAGTGTTAAGTGAGCATAGATGTGCTGGAAATTCTCCATGAAACTTATTTGCACAAAGGTCAAGAATCTCTAGACTGCGACACTCACCAAGACATTGAGGAATGGGACCAGAAAGAAGTTGGAGGAGACATTGAACTCGATTAAACCAGGGAGATCACTACATATCAGGTTGTCAGTTTCGTTTCGGCTGAAACATTTCATACCAGTTAAAAAAACAAGACAAAACAATGTCATTTTTACCCGGTTTAAATTTAGGTCCATTCTGGATTTTTAAGCCAAATACTAGCCGAAACGTTCCGGTTTCGTTCCGCCCATTCCGATTCGGCCAAATAGTGTTGTTTTAAAATAGTGAATAATTTTACAATATCAATCATATCTCTTAATTCAACCATTAGATTAAGATGAAATTTTATGAGGAGTCTCTTGACATATATATATATAAAATTTCAAAGCAATCAGAGAATGTAATGACCTTGCGAGATTGATGATGACATTCTCGTAACAGTATACATGTTCATAATTTTGTTCAGAAAAATTATTTTATTGTGTCTTTTTTAGATTAAATTACGCAATTCTAAAAAAAAATATTTTTTGATTTGAACTTTTTTTTTTTGAAATGATATATTTAATTGTATATATATACATAAATAGTACAACCCCGAAAAGGCACGTCAAAACACTCCAAAACCAAAATATTTCATTCCAATTGAAAAAATGAAGCATCAACCGAAACGGAATTGACAACCTTACTACATATAGTTGCAATTGTAGACAAGCTACCAGACAAATTAAGGCTATGGAGATTCAAAGAAGTTACCTCAAGATTGGTAGAACAACCCACTCCCTTCCAAATGCAAGGAGTTGAGTCCAATGAATTCCAGCTTTGAAGATTGTTGTCAGAATCAATGACAGACTTTCTGAACTCCAAAAGGAAAACCCCCTCTGCACTTAATGATCTTATGAACACAAAATGGAAACAAAGCATTGAAAAACTCGGGCAAAATAATTTTTCAGGAACAGAAGAAATCAACAGGCTTGCCATGATCATTTGGAAAATGAAGAAGCAAACTTGGAGGGAGGTGCAAGAATGGCACAAGAGAGCAGGATCTTAAAATCTTCTCCTCTCACATAACAACTTCCAATTGCAAGACTGACTAGAATTCAATCAATAATGAAATATGGAACCTAGGATGCATGGTTTAGGTACATGTCTCACTTTAGAATTCAGAAAGTTGCCGATACACTCACCAAAGAATTCCCTAACATAAAAATAAGATCAAAACATAAACAGAAAATATTAAAGAATCATCTCATCTAAAAGCTTAAGTTGTTAAGTAAGACCTCAAACTATGATTTATAGCATTCTCCTTCAAGTGAAAGCCCTTTGGGCTTGAAACTTGCACAGTCTCACACTATCTTATGTTTAATTTTTATCAAATAAAATAAGGGTGGTGAGATTCGAACTCGTGACCGCTTGGTCAATAAGGCTCTGATACCATATTAAAGAACCATCTCACTTAAAAAGATTAAGTTGTTAAGTAAGGTGCCAGAATATGATTTATATCAAAAAAAAACTCCAAATAGAGGACTTGGACAAGCTGAACTTGATAGTACTAAAAGAACAGGTTTTGGTTTTTGGGACTGAAAACTAATGTCGAAAGAAATGACAGAACACAGAACATAAATAATCCCATGAAGTAATCAGATGAAGGCAAGAAAGTGGAGAAAGACCATGTTTTTCTGTTTTTTTGCAGTCAACGCCTACACTTCACAGCCTAAGTGCTTCTACTACTTGCTTTTTCTTCTTCTCAGTTCATGACTATGATCTGTCCTCCATTTTCAATTTGTTTTAACTTTCTACCATCAATAATGTTTCTTTAGAATGAATTGATGGGGCCTGTGGTAGCTTGAAAGTTTGTAGAAGGGGATGGAAAAACGATAGAGATGAGACATGGAAATTCGTTGATCATCAATCAATGACGTTCTTTCTTCTCCACCATTGTTGCTAGACCTTCCATTATGGAAGTTTTGAGCATTAATTTTACTTGTGTAATGATTTGCTTATAGACTGCGATCTGAGTGCGTCTTCCCTTCTCTTCCGATTCACAGCAAAGAGATCATGACCTTGCAACATTCTATTATTACGGAAACAAGATAAACAGGATATTAAAATATGCATCGAATAACCATCTCATCGAGTCTCTCAAAATATAATTTATATTATTTTTTAATACACTTCTTTAAATGAAAGACTTTTTAGGCTTTGAAACTTGCACAAACTCACATAACTTTGTGCTTAATTTTTATCAAATAGAATGAGAATGGTAAGATTCAAACTCATGACCGTTGAGTTAATAAGACTCTGATATCATATTAAATAACCATCTCACCTTAAAAAATTTAAGCTTTTAGATGAGACCTCAAAATATAATTTATATTATTCTCTAACATGGATAATCACAATTAAACAGTTTGATGTGCTATGATTGTGTACAAAATGGTCTAAAAATCATGAAAAAAGAAGTATTGTCATTCTCTAAATCTTGATTTCTAGAAATGATTGATGCGTATGGAAGCATAAAATTTACTTGAATCAACATCAGATCAGTTCATTCCATCAACATTAGTAAAAAGGGCCGAGAAAAACGAAGAAGAAAAAACAGATTCCAAATGAGTTTTTTTTTTCCTCTTAATTAAACTTCAAGGTCATATTACATATTGCAAGTGGTGGATGAAAAATCCAAAAGACAGGCGTGTTTGAATACATTTGGAAAAAAATGATTTTGAAAAAAATTGAATTTTTTTTTTATTTTTAATTGTACTTAAAATTAAAAAAAAATCGATATTTTTAGATCATTTTAATATGTTAATGTCAAAAATTATTTAAAAAAACTAAAAAAAAAATATTATTTTAATATATTTCTAAATAAAAAATATTTTCAAAACCAAACTAACAGATACTAAAAATAAGAACTTATTCAAGAAAGTAGGGGGGAGGGTCCAAACAAACTCACAGCAAATTTTCCTAGATTGCTTAGGACCTCACCGTGTTTGCAAATTTGCCCATGTTGAGGCCTCAACTGTTGCCTGCCCACATTATAAGAACTTGACTTGAGACTCGTAGAGGCATGGAAAACATGCTGTGCTTTATCCCCAAACAAATTCATTTTAGCATGAAATCACTAATTCCACTAGAAAGGATCAAGGAATTCTTGGAAATTCTGCTGCAAGAACATGAATATTTGACATGTTATATTTATATAGTCCTTCAAAAAATTAAGTAATTTTAGTATTCGCCCTCAATTGTCTAGCATTCAAGGGAGTTCATTTTGTACCTTGAATAGTAAAACCTTTTTTAAGATTAGCAATCCATGGGCTTCAAGCCCAAATTTTTTATCGAATAATGATTTATTCCTAGTAAATTCAATGTGAGGTAAATATGTTTTGAGCTAATATGTGTTGCATTTTCTTTGAGATAACAGAGAAAAAAAATAATTACAAGACTTATTTAGAAATAGTTGTCATATATGGTTTAAGATTTTACCACGTAAATAATTTGGGTTATAAGATTATTGTGGTTTATCCGCGATTCATTTTATTTTAAAAAGAATTATCAAAATAATATCGCTTTGTTATTTTCTTAGAAAAAAAAATTATTTGGTTTTGACATTATCAAGTTTGAACCGGATTAACAAAATGAATCAACTCATTAAATCACTCAAGTTTTTCCGAATCAACGTAAAACCACTTCAAATTAAAACTTAGATTTTGAATTACATGTTTAGCCAATTAGGGTAGGTTTAGGTATGATTTGTTCCCTCTCAAAACGTAAAAAATCAACCTCCTAATTGCTAAATTGATGTGTGTGTATTTCAATAGGGACAAAAAAAATTCAACAAATAAAAGTATAAAGTAATCCGGTCCATGTACATTGCGTAAGAGAAAATAATAAGGTACCACTCCAAAATTGACATATCTCGTCACCCTTCTATGATCTAATTATAAGCAAAATGAGAAATCCTTACAAAGGTCTAAACTTTGAAGGAGCTAGCTAGGCTCGACCACACCTAAGCACATTTCCTAACCTTATAATGATGATAATTACCATTGTAATGTTGGTTGTTATTCAAAAGATAATATCTTGGGCTTGATCCCTTATTTCTCAACAAGTTGCCGCCACCGCCACCGCCACCGCCCTTCTTCCACAGCATCCACCAACATCTCCTCCGAGGGGATGAAACACCCCCTATCACTTGCACCACTTGATGAGTGGCTCTTCCCTTTTTTTGCCACCAGCCCTCGAACCTCCGGTGGCTTGTAGTTCCTTATCAAAGGCCACTTGATCCCATCAAAAAAACGGTGTCGTTTGATATCCGTTGCACCCTTGGTGCACCCTAGCCTCTGCCTCGGGTCCTTGACTAACAACTTCTCAATCAGGTCCCTGGCCTCTTCCATTCCTTTACCATCTTCCCCTTCCATCACATGGAAGTTCACGTGCTTGCTCGATGCTATATTGCGCAAGGTGCTCTCTTTACTCCCTCCCTTGAACGGTGTCGTCCCATACAATAATTCATAGATCAAAACCCCAAAAGCCCACCAATCCACTCCGTTACCATGACCTTTGCCAGACAGCAACTCAGGAGCCAAATACTCATGGGTCCCAACACATGATCTCGACAAAGCTGCCGTGGGCTCCGCCACAAACTCCTCCTCCACCACTTCCTCCTCCACTACTACTCCCCTCCGGCTAAACGTACCAAAACAATGATCACCCCCTTTTCTCATGGACCCCGCCATTCTTTTACTGTGGACCCTTCTATCGTAAGTGGGGACAACATCAGATTTGAAACACAAATCGAAGTCAGACAACATTATATGACCATCTTCACGTAATAATATGTTCTCCGGCTTTAGATCCCGGTAAACAACACCTAGGGCATGCAAATATTCCAAAGCTACCAAGACCTCAGCAGCAAAGAACTTAACAGCCTGAACTGGTAACCGGTTACCTGGCTGCTTACGTAGCACAGAGTGAAGGTCTCCATTAGGGCAATAATCAATCAAAAGGCAGCTGTAATGGGAGACTTCAAGATGGGCGTAGAGTGTAGGCAAGAAAGGGTGGTCTAGCATGGAGAGAATCTCTCCTTCCATCTTAACTTGTGATAGTTTCTTCTTTGTTAAAGAATCTTTATCTATAACTTTCAAAGCAAAGTTTGCATTGTTGGAGTCTCTAAGTTGGCAAAGAAAGACCCGGCCAAGATTTCCGGTACCAAGATGGCGGAGGAGTTTGAGGTGGCGGAGGTGGAGTCTGCCATCTGTCGAGAGGTTGGTGGCTGTTTCTATAGCTGACCAGTGTCGATCGTATTTACGGTGGTGGAGAGAACTTGCTGCTGTCGTTGTAGTGGTGGTGGCGGTGGCGGTGGAAAGGCAGTCGTTGAAGCTGAGAGTTAGACTAGAACGTGCACTCGAGGAGGCAATAGTGCGGTCAGTGGCGGTAGAGGTGAAGCTGAAATCTAGATCGGTGTCAGATGGACTGCGATAAAGCTGGGTTTCTTCAATATCCATGGTTTTGGAGTGTGCAGAAAATTGGAGTAATGAGCTGGGGATCCACAAGGCCAGCCGGCTGGCTTATAAAGAAGAGAGAGAGGGGAGGCGGTGAAGGGAATTAAATATGGTAGTTGGTTGACCAAAATAGAGATGGATAGTGGAAGATGGAAAGCAAATGGAAGATGGTGATAGGTTGACCCAATCGCAAATTTCTTGTTTTTAATGGATTCTTATTTTCTAAGATTTTGACAATGACCCTTATTATAGTTTTATTTATTCAACCATAAAGGTAATTTTTATATGATAATCTACATTAAATTTTATTTCAAGCAATCTAAAAACACATTTATATATTAACTTGATATAAATATATATAGATACAGATAAAAATTCCAAGATTAGACTTAAAAATGAAAAGAGCAGTTGTGCTTAAACAATATTTACAAAATACCGTAGTTTAAATACAATTATTATTTTTTTACATTGGTTGTGTTTAAACTATATTATTTTTTTATTTTTTTAATGCGAGGAAACCCTACTTTTCTAGAAAATGTATTTTATAGATACAAATAATTGAGTAAAACCTTGGCTATCCCAGACTTTTACAAGAGATGCACATCCTGACTCGAACTCGAGATTTGTTATGCAGATCACAAGTTCTTTATCATCACGTCAAACCTCTTGAGACAAACTATATTATTTTTAAAACATTTTTCTAATTTGTATTATTCCTACAAATTTCTTTTATCAAATCTAAGGTAAAACACACACCAAAATATGGAATAAGTTTTTGTATATAGAGTAGAATTCAATAAAAAAAAACTATTCTTCCACTAACTTTTATAAGAATGGAATCCAAATGGCATTATTTACGTAATAAATAAGAAAAGTAGAGCCACCACATAATACTCAATTTGTGTACTTCTAAAATCCATGCAAGAATGTAGCTTCCAAGGAAAGAAACAGTGTTATGGACAGCGAGCTTGGTATAAGAACAGCTAAAACCTCGAGGAAAGAAAAATGGCCGAATCAGGCAACAAGTCAGAGCGAGTGGTTCCAAGAATTAAGAAGCAAGGCCGCGTCTTGGCGTTGGATTCTGTGTAAAATAAATTGCACTGAACACAAACAAAGGAGATAGGGAACCGAGGGAGGAAGCTGGCATCTTAAAGCAACTTGTCAAACTATGTTAACCTTTTTAAATACGTGACTTTATTAACATAGTTGTCAAACTATGTTTAACCTTTTTTAAATATGAAATAGAGAAAAAAAATAATTTAAAAATGACACAGTAAAAATCAATTTTGTAAGGTCATTTATCTTCTATAATTGCTCTGAAATTTTAGCATCATATATATAAATATGTCAAGAGATTTCTCGTAAAATTTCATCACAATTTAATAATCGTATTAAGAGATATAATTGATATTATAAATTTTATTTATTATTTAAAAAAATCACTAATATAAAATATTTCGACCGAATAAAATTAACAACACTGATCTTTTAAGTAGTCGGCTCCATGCAGACACCTTCTTGAAGTTATGACTTTCATATTAGCTTGTTGCTTATTTTTTTATTAGGGTTAGGTCAGTTTCAGCATATTTTAGGAGGACAGCGATAAAGAGTTGTCTCCCTGGTTCGTCGACAAGGTTATGAATGGATTTATCATCGTTCATCATGGGATTCGAAATATGCCATCTGAGCTCTCACTTTCTGTCATTGTACCGACACCGAGCCATGTTATGCTGTTTCACTTGTCTCCTTGTTTTGTTTTAACTTCGAAAAGTCTACAAGATATTGAATTTACCAGATTTAATATATAGGTATGAAAATTTGTTTAGTGATTTAGTTTAATAAATATAAGAAAAACTTGAAATATCTAATTTTAAGTTGAAGATTGATTATCATGTTAATTTAATAATCAAAATAATCATATATTGTTGATTTGGAATCAATCCAAATCTCCAGCATGCTAGATTGTAGATTGATTTGTTTTCTTTTATGCTAGATTGCAGATTTATTTGTTTCTTTAACCAAGATTGATTCCTTTAATGCTAGATCTTATTATGATTTGTTTCCTAGATCTTATTATGATTTGATCTTATTATGATTTGTTTCCTAGATCTTATTATGATTTTTTTTCTTCAACATTTTCTTTTAAGTTGGTGCGGGAAATGTTAAAAACTCTAAACTTTTGCATGTTATACTACCTTAAAAATATAGAGTTGATCGAATGCAGAACATGTAAGCATCCTCGTTAAAAATATAGAATTGGTAGGGGACGATCTCTTATCTCACGAAAAAAACACTTAAATATTTTTCAATCATATATAGACTGCAGAGGTTATTCATATCACCAAAGACTGCTGAGCACATGATATGATATCATTTACGTGATGTGGTTGATGGAGTGATGATGCACTTTTTTTTATTGTGAATCCTGAAACACTTTAACCATGTGCATCCCTTGGTTTTCAGTGGAAGCAAGGAACATGTGTTTTAGTTTATGTACATATAGACTCAATCCATTCAGATAATTTGTCGTTCCTTTTTTCTATTGTTGGTGATACTCATGTTATACAATTAGCCACCAATGATGTGTATGAGACTGGAGTTCATGTGTTTTTATCTATGATCATACTCGGTCATTATAATCTAAGTCATAACATAAATGTTTGTCTTTGATCATTGATTGATGAGTTGAAGTAGTTGTGGTCATCCAGGTTTTGACGCATGATGAAAATTTCAAATAAATAGTTTTGATGTGGATTATCAATGATTTTCTACTTATAAAATGTTTTCATACTAAAAATTACATGCACAAGTAACATGGTGATTGACCATGAAAATGTCCATATAGTAATTTAAGAGATAATAATTGTGTTAGTATACTCTTAATGAAAAATTATGTTGTTTGGAAACAAAATAGTGGTGTTATACAAGGTTGTCAAAATTGCTTTTTTGACATGACACTAAAAAAATATAATAGAAAATTGGATTGTAAAATCATAAATATATTATTTTAACTATATACTAACAAGTTTGCCCAATAAATTAAATTACATTAAAGTTTGATAAATAAAATTTTCCAATATAGACAAATTACTAAATTAAGAAATTAATGACATGAAAATATAAAATATCTCAAAATAAAATTTTCCAATATAGGCAAATTACTAAATGGTAGTAAGTACATAAGAACCCCATGATAACTTGATTGTTCTTATCATAACAAGTCATAATGAATATCTTTTATGTTGCAAGCTAATGGGTCCAAATTAATAATTAACTAACATAAGTCTAATAATTAAAAAAAACTATTAAACAATATTTAATGTGTTGAAAAGATATAAATTAGAAATAATTATTTAACATTAAATAAATAAATAAAATATGATAATAAAAACAAAGTTTTCATTCTAAATTTTTTTCATATAGTCTGAATCTCTAATTTTCACAAATTCCTAGTAAATTTTAGTCATGATTTAATATATATATAGTTCTCTCACGTATGAATAAATTATTGAGTTTATCATATATATTTGAAAATATTGAGATTTCTAGTTTCTTGTCATATAGAATCACATCAAAATTCTATTTGTAGCTTTAGCTGTGTCCAAAACAATACATAAATGTATAGTTTGATAAATTTGACAAGATTCATTAATAAATATTTTAAGGCCAAATTGAAAACTAACTTGGTTCAAATCACAAATTTAATAAACTTGTAAAATTGGATGATTTTACCGATTTAATATGTAAATACATATTGTCTTATAAAATTATAAGATCTTAAGAGTCGACTCGTGATTTTGACAATAAGAATCTCCAATTCTCTAGTGATAAGAGTAATAATGAACATGTGAGAATTTTAACCTAAACAACATTCACTAATGATATGTTAGGGTATATTAATATAAAAATCACCAATAAAACCTCATCTAACAACATAAATTTTTTATCGCAACCGGTTTTATTATACTAACTTTCGTGTCTTAATCTTGACCAATACTTTTGGCTTGAATTGTTTGGGGTGTGAGTAATTAACAAGAATCAAAATCAAACTCAAACAAAAACTAGGTAAAATAATACATTAATTAGGTTATTGTAAGAAGTAAATTATATATGGACTCCTTTTTTTTTATTAACGTGGGTGTCCGAGCAACTTTTGTGTATCTCGACTAATCCCACATATCCTAAAATTAACAATCATATAAGTTTTTAATGGTCATTATATTAACAATCACATGACACAAATCTAAAATCACAGAAAAATCAAACTTATTAATCTCAAACTCCGCCGTATAAACCTATTTTGGTAGTTGGGGAGGTGGTTAAGCTGCAATGGGGTCTGTATACAATACTATTAACTATGCTCATAATTCATAGTATTATTTTGTCAGTCAACATTAATGACTATTGCTGATCATTAAGATGCAATGGACCCAAACAAAATTTTAAAAAAATAAAAATAAAAATAAAAAAAAGGGCATCAAAATAAATTGTTTTGCTGGGTTCGGCAGCCAACATTAAAGATTATCTTAAATTTTCAAGTCAAGCTTTTTTAGGGTTAGGAAATGCAGTCTTGCTGCTGATTGGTCGGTTCTGACATAAAGTTCTCTTGTATGGTAAAAATAAATTGATTAAAAAAACTTACTCATCCCCTTTTCATTACGTCATCAACATATTAAACTAGTGTGATTTTCTTTTCCTGGGCTCACTTATTTATTGTATTTATTTATCTATCTTCTATCCAGTTATTGTACTAGACAATTGAGAAATTAGGTGTGTGGTTGTGTGGCTGTCTATCAATTAATTAGATTGTGATTGGGAATGTTCTAGTAAAATATTTTAGAAAAAAAAATTGAATTTTATTTTATTTTTTATTTTAAATTAAAAAATTTTGATGTTTTTAAATCATTTTGATGTACTGATGTCAAAAATAATTTTTTTAAAATATTATTTTAATGTATTTCTGAACAAAAAATACTTTCAGAAACAACCTCAACCACACTCTTAAATATGTACTAAATTTGAATTCTTTTCATTTTTTAAAAATAAAAGTTGAATTTGTTAGTTTACTTTCAATATTAATGATAAAGAAAGATTTTTTTCTCTTAATAATCCATAAAATCCTAGATATTATTATTAGTAATAGTATAAATAGCAAATTGATGATGCCCACATATCATCATTATTCTCTGTCTTGTTCGAAAGGGAAGGATCAGCAGACCACTAATTCCCTGTTTTCTGCAAAAATTGAATCTCCAGCTTGCAAATCAACAATCAATTATGGTAAATAGATATATGAGAAGTAGTGAGGGTTTCATTGATGTTAGCAAAAAAAAATGACTTTCAACCAAAAAAGTATTTAAAAAACTAAGAAATAAAAAACCTTGGATAATAATAAAAAAATATAATTTAACTAAATATTTTTGTAATAATAGGACAATAATATATTGGATTAACCCACATCAATTCAAATTAACATGTAAAATTTATGATATAAATTATGAGATTGCGATAACTGCATAGAAAAAAAAACATATTGAAGCCCGATTCTCAATCAACCTGGTATCGATGAATAAAATTGAAAAAAAAACAATTAAAAAGTTACAAAAAGAGCTAATTTCAATATGGGTTAACTTTTCAAAATCTATGACCGAGATAACCAATAAAAAATATATCAAAATAAATTATAAAATTTCAATTATCAATCAATCTAATGTTGAAAAGATAAAATTAAAAAAGAGACCTAAGTAACCCCTGAGTTAACCCATTAAATATTTAACTTAGATCATATATATGAGATAACCTCAAATAAAAAAAATCAAATATATTATAAAGATTTAATTATCAATCAACTCAAATATTGAAGGATGAGATGAAAAAGATTTAATTATAGAAAAAAACAAAACAAAAAGTTGGACCAACCCGTAAAAACTATGAACTAAGTCATGAAACTTAAATAACTTTATAATAACAAATTAAAATAAATTATAAAGACTTAGTTCTCAATCAATCTAAATATCAAAGGATAATTATTATTTTTTAATAGTAATTAAAAATTTTGAATCATCCATATAATCTACAAAATTCAGGACTCAAATTATGTTACGAGATTGTGATATTCTAACAAAACATAAACAATAATAAATTTATATTTTAAATTGGTTAATTTATAGTTTTTTTTTTAAATCATAATTTGATTAATTTTACTATCTGTTGACATCAAATTTATGTCTCAAGTCTGAAAATGGGTAGATAGAAGTTTCTAAAAATCGGGTATATTTACTTATATTCCAAATCTAATTAATATTGGAAATTTCTCAAATAAATAAAATAAATAAATAAATAGAGAGAGAGAAGAAGGAAGAAACGCACCCCCCCCATGTGATCGACCAAAATGGTCGGTTCTTATTAGGGTTGGGACCCATGTTGAAGTGAAGGACGATGCTGTCTGCCACGTGGTCAGCATCGGTCCTACATTGTCGGTCTATTGCATTTAATATACACGTAAATTCATTTAATGGCCCTGATGAGTAATTGAATTCTGAAATAAAATAATAAAAATTGTTTCTTTAAAAGTACTGACATAATTCATCAATAATGCCCTTCAATATCTTAGCTAGTAAAGTGATGAGGTGTAATTATGATCTGTACTTTCCTTTTACATCAAGGAAATGGAGTTCTCTAGAATTTATGTTTTCTCTTACATATTTATATATAATTCTATTTTGTTTTTCAAAAATAGTCCTAATAAAATAATTAATATGATGCCGCCAGCATTATAAAATTAAGGGGCATATGACATTGTGTGTCAAAAATAATTTTGAAAAAAAAGATTTTTTTATTTATTTTTAATTAAAAAATTAAGTGTTTTTATATCATTTTTATTGATATCAAAAATAATTTTTTAAAAATAAAAAAAATATTATTTTAATATATTTATAAACAAAAAATAATTTTAAAAATAATCTTAACTACACTTTCCAAAACAATTATTAAAATGGGTATCCTTGAGTAATTAATCATGGTCTCTCTCTTTTATTTTTTTTGTGGGGAGGAGGGAAGGGATGCCAAATCTCCATGTCTTGAAATGATTTATACATATATCATTAATATTGTTTATATCTACATATATCTTATTGTATTTTAAAATAGATTAGTTATTCTTGAATTTATTTTCACATTTTATTATTTCTTATATGTTATGGATATATAATTTAATGTTTTTTATCTTATCATAGTTTGAAAAAAAAACTATTTCAATATTTATATAGCATATTTTTCGTGCTATATTTCGATTTCGAATCACAGCTAAAATCAAGCCATGGATTTTTAGAAATTAACAAGGAATCTATTGAGTTTGACTGACTATATTCTCAAGATCAGGGATGTTCTCATGTGTTAAATTTAGGGTTTGTAATTGATGAAGGAATATAAATAAATATTCATAATGTCTCCATGTTGGGCAGGGAAATGTGCTGAGAGTGGCATGCACTATCCACCAGCATAAAAAAAAAATTTATGGCAGACCTTGCTCTCAATCTCTTTGGATACCATGTATCCAATCTTCTGATTATATTTAATAATTTAGTTAATTATTTTATATACCATCATCCTTAAGAACAGCTAATCATTAACTTGGATCCCTAAATTTCTAAATTAATTAACAACTCTAGCTACAATAATTTACACAAGTCGCAACTAATTAATCTATTATGATATTAGATTGAACATCGCTTGACAAATCTATTTGATGATCCATCAATCTATGATTTAGTTTTAAGAAGATTTCATATGGAACCATATAAAAATTGATTTGATTGAACTTATTTAATATGATAAGTTAATTTATACACTAATACAATTAATTGATCTACTTCTATTAGTATTGTAATGTATTTTCTGTTGGTACTTGTTTTCCGATAAACACGCTGATGATATTGTCTCTACTGACAGAAACATCAACAATAAATATCCCGATGGATACACCAATTATAATTCTATCGATATATTTTGTTGGTAAGGCTGTCAAAATATAATATCGATGATTCTATGGTTAACATTCCGTTAGCAGTTACATCAATGTCATTCTGTCGATATAACCATTAATAATAATGATATTTTGAGTAAAAACCATCAAATTCTCGAGAAAATATTGTCGTAATATTCTGTCGGTAGAGCCATCAATAACAATAATATTTGAAGTAATTTATGTCAACTTTCTTTTTGAAAAATACATAAGAAATATTCCATCAACTATGTCAAAACTCGGCAAGACTCGATTTAAATTGAATCTAGCATCAATTCTAGTTAAGTTTTATAATCAAGTACGCAACTAGAAGTTTCTTTTTTCTTTTTTCCGTCAACTTGTATTTTTAAAGAAAAAGGGGTAAAGTAGAGGGTGTGAATAATAAATTTAGATAATTAATTGGCTCCTGTTTATCTGGTGACCCACCTGCAAATCGGGTCGATGACAAATTCAAGAGTCATTATTAGCCGGAGAAGATGGTGATTGGTGGTGTCTGTGTAGGTAGTTAACGAGGCTAGCATACGTCATTTAATGAATAGTTCGAAGAGAACCGGATAATCCCATTTTGGTTATGGTTTTCGGTTACCTTTATTTCTCCAACGTTATGGGGATTTTATCACGACAACGTCGTTGGTAATTTATTGCCCTGTTTGAGATAATGTTTGATATTGTTTTTGAAAATATTTTTGATTTAAAAATGATATTAAAAAAATATGTTTATATTTTTTTAAAATTATTTTTGATATCAGTATATCAAAATGATCTAAAAATAAAAAAAATTAATTTAAAATAAAAATTTAAAATAAAAATATATATATTTTTTAAATATTTTCGAAACACAATGTCAAATAAGTCATTAATGACTTAATGAAATGTTATGCAACGTGTAAGAAAACAAGATGCCTCCTCCAACTATGTAAATATAAGATTAAATGTGTGTTTAGTAATATGATTGAATCGTAATTCTGAATTTTTTTTTATGTTTTTTGATTTTTTAAAATAAAAATATTAGTTTAATATATTTTTAGAGCTAAATAACACTTTTAAAAACAATAATTACTATACTCTTAACCAACCTCTATGTTCTATATAATAAAGGGCTGACATTTTTGGGAAACATCAAAATTAGCCACGATGTATTACTTGATTATCAATTAAGTTCCAAATAAATATTTTATCAGTTGATTTATTTTGCATTAAATATTTTATATTTAAAATATTTTTTTAATGGTGATGATGAATGATAAAAATAGAAAAATATTATTTTAATGCATTTCTAAATAAAAAATATTTTAAAAAAGAACCTCAATCATACTCTCAAATCGAAAAAAAAAGTGTTGACATTACAACTATGGTAGTAGCGGCATTGAAAGAAAAGGTGGTTAGACCTGTTTGGAAGTGTGGTTGATGATGTTTTTCAAAATATTTTTTTGTTTAGAATGTATCAGAATGATATTTTTTAAAAATATTTTTTGACATCGACACAACAAAATAATATAAAAATATCATTTTTTTTTTATTTTAAAGTAAAAAATAAAGATATATTTTTTTAACTTTTTTTTTCAAAAGTTATTTTGAAACGCATTGACAAACAAGTCCAAATGGTGTTGAGATGATGGTGGTGGTCTAGTCCACGTGTCAAAATCATATAGCTCACTTAGAATTGCATCGGTTTTCCTAGTGTATACAGATAGAATTGGATTTGGGCTAGTGAATTAGTGATGAGGCTTAACACAAAAGACCTTAGTCATGCAGCCCATAGGCCCAAAGCCTAACCCACCTATTCTCTTGAGAATTTAGTCAACCAAAACTCGATCTCCTATTGGTCACTGCACGTCATTTTCTCCTATTCAAAAACAGATTCAACGCTCATTAACTTTCCATAACCCATTCAAACCGGTACTCACTCTCTCAAAAAAACCAATCTTCATTTTGACCCACACGTGTCACTTGTGTCCAATCCTATTGGTGCGTGTAAGACACGCGTACCACTGGAAATACGTTTTGTACTTTTCTTGACGAAATTAATGATTTTGTTCCCGCACACCGTTTAGGAGCAAACAGAGAAAACGCGCGTATTCTGTCTGTGTGCTGTTGAATTTGATTCTCACTGTTTTTTTCATTTAAATCCTGAAAAACAAATATCCGGGTTTGCAGGTTTTAATCGAAACAGGATCTGGGTTTGTCTTAAATTTCAAAATGGTGAAGTTCACAAAGAGCTTTAAGCCTAAACAAGAAAACGGGAAAGAGAGAAGGAAATGGAGCTCATGGTGGTTGATTGGGGCGTCGGCGGCAGCTGTATTAGCAGTGATTGCAGCTGGAGCTGTGTCTCCGATGGCTGCTTCAAAGATTGGTTCTTTGGTTAGTAGCAATTACAAGTCATGCCAATGTTCTTCTGCTCAGGTACATTTTCATTGTTTCTAGTTTTGTCAGCTGATTTTGTTTGTGATTTGGCAATCATTTGGTGTTCTATTCTGTGGGTTTTGAGTCTTTAGGATACAGGGAAGTATAAGGGAATGATTGAGGATTGCTGTTGTGATTACGAGAGTGTAGATAGTGTTAATGGAGAGGTGTTGCATCCTTTGCTTCAAGAGCTTGTTAAAACACCGTTTTTTCGGTATTTTAAGGTAAGGGTTTTCGTTATGTTATTTTGGGGTTATGTACATTTAGTTTTATTGTGAGATATTTGGTGAAACGATAAAGATTGTGGCTTTTGCTGTAATATTAATCAGAATTGAGTTAATGATTTCTTAGATGTGGTGGTTAAATATCATTGCAACTGGAAAATTAATCTGTTTGGATACTGGTCTTTTATTTCGGGGAGAACATTTTTCCTGCTCCATTTTCTGTTATGACGGAAACAATAGGTTTAGGCATAGACAGCTATCTTCTTACGAATGGACTATGTGTGACACGTTGTTCACCGAATTGTTGCCTTTATTGTGCCATTATCAATTCAATAGCGGTGACTTTTAGTTTTATTATAATTGTTAAAAGGAGTCTAAGACCATGTACCAGATGCAAAAGCACTTTTTTGTACTATTTCTGCTGGGAACTTCCCTGAATCTGGCTTCCATTTTTTTTCAGTCAATCTTGGAACAATCCACCTGATTGGTGTAAATTTCAATTTTGACAGCGGCATTATTTTGCAACTGCATATATCATGGTGCTGTTTCTGAATATTTTCTTTTGATGTGACTTTTTTCTGGGAACCATTTTGATAGTGAGGAAGACATGTTAAGGTTGATGATACTATTTGTGTCTAGAAGTAATATTCAACTAAATATAAACATCTTCTTGTTCCATTTCTCACTGTATTGTGGATGTGTGCCACTGTAATAGCTGATTACTGTAATTCTTTTATATATTTCTTTTCTGACATGGGATGCGTTTTACATATGGGAGGTTAAATTGTGGTGTGACTGCCCTTTCTGGCCGGATGATGGTATGTGCCGCTTGCGTGATTGCAGTGTCTGTGAATGCCCAGAAAATGAATTCCCTGAACCTTTCAAGAAGCCATTCCACCGTGGTCTTCCAGCAGATGATCTGGTGTGTCAAGAGGGAAAGCCACAGGCTGCTGTTGATCGCACATTAGACAGTAGAGCTTTTAGAGGATGGATAGTGACAGATAATCCATGGACAAATGATGACGAGACTGATAATGGTAACTGCTGACGTTTTTTGGTGAATGCAGACTGAATAATTATCTTGGTTTTGATTCTTAAAGATGATGAAGTGCCTGTTTGTTTGTGCGGTGCCCACACAAACAAACGGTCCTGTAGTATCTAGTTTTCCAGTGTATGGAAGGGGATCTATTATTTACAAATTATAATTTACAAATTTATAAATTACAAATTATAAATTTCTTAGGCATCATTTCTGATCAACAAGACCATGAATACTGCTAGCTTCTGTTTAGTAATAAGTTAGTGAGTTTTCAACTGGTTATCGAGCTAATAAATTAGACTCCTTTTTTGAAGACGTTATTTCTCATAGGAACATTGCAGAGACTGACTATTGAAGTATCATATGTAGGTGAGCTGACATATGTGAATCTTCTACTGAATCCGGAGCGCTACACTGGTTATGCCGGTCCATCAGCTAGAAGAATATGGGATGCTGTTTACTCAGAGAATTGCCCAAAATGTGAGTCTAATTTTTTTGTCTTTGCGGATGCATTTACTGCTGGGAATTCCATGGGGCGCAGAATGATCAATATGATAAAATGTCTTAAAAACTAGGAGATATTTTGAGATAATTCATTGACAGTTACATGCATGGTTCAAATTGAATTTTGTGCTTTTGGATTCATAAAGCTGGTTGAAGATATTCTAGTGAATCAGACGATTCAGTAAACTTGTGCTTGAGGTGAAGGGCAAAGGAAAAGTACTACATTCGTCACTTTCTCATAGATATTCTCTTGTATTCTGCTTCCCTCATATATGAAAGTCACCATGCATTTCCTGTGATAGGTGAATCTGTATACTTGTCCATGCTTGTGTAAAAATTCCAATTCTTAATTTTGGTTTCTTTTCATTACTGATAAAAGGACACGAATTAAACTCTTGCAGATGCATCTGGAGAGATTTGCCAGGAGAAAAAAGTATTATACAAATTAATATCTGGTCTCCACTCTTCCATTTCAATTCATATAGCTGCTGATTATCTTCTTGATGAGAGCACCAATAAGGTCTGCTTTCAGTCTCATCCTATTCAGCATTTTTTGTCTTGCCTTAATTCCTGATTTGAATGTTCTCAACATATTAACTGACAACACATCAGACATTTGCCTTACTGCATCTTTCTTTCACCCTATACGTCTTGAAGGTTCTTTCTGATGGAATTTTTACCTTATGCAGTCATCTAAGAGTTAACTAAAAATGAACATCATTTCCTAAGTTCTGTTATGCAATTAGAATATCTAGATAAGTAATTTGTGGAACTTTTTAACAACCATGAGATGAACTCAATGAAGACCAACCCATCTATAATCAATTTTGTTGGATACTGACGCAGATTTTGTACATTTTCAGTGGGGTCAGAACCTGGAATTGATGTATGATCGTGTTCTAAGATATCCTGATCGCGTCAGAAACTTGTACTTCACATTCCTCTTTGTTTTGCGCGCCATGACTAAAGTGAGCACTATAACACGTGCCTGGTTAATAATTTAAGACATGTTGATATTGGAGTTTGTTGGGTGCTATTTTACTCAAAATTGGTTGCAGGCAGCAGATTACCTGGAGCAGGCTGAGTATGACACTGGTAACAATACAGAGGATCTAAAGACACAATCTTTAGTGAGGCAGTTACTTTACAACCCCAAACTCCAAGCTGCTTGTCCTCTTCCATTTGATGAAGCTAAGTTGTGGCAAGGCCAAAGTGGACCTGAACTGAAGCAGCAAATTCAAAAGCAATTCAGAAATATAAGGTTCTCTCTCTGAGACTCAACTAATGGTTTATCTTGGAATAGAATGCTCCTCTTATGTATGGTAGATTTCTTTTTGCATTTTCCTATATATATATATAAAGTCTCTCCAAAGTTTCATCAGATTTTCCAACTAGCTATTTTATGATACTATTTTTTCCAGTTTGCTTTTTATGCCTTACTAATTTATTATATAAACATATTGCAGTGCATTGATGGACTGTGTTAGCTGTGAGAAGTGTCGCCTTTGGGGAAAACTTCAGGTTCTTGGCCTTGGTACTGCGTTAAAGATACTCTTTTCTGTTGATGGTCAAAATCAACCAAGCGAATCTGTGAGTTAGCATGCTCTGGATTTCATTTGTTTCTCGTATCAATAAAATATCCAAATTTATTGCTGTCCTGTAACCTGATTATTTTAATAGGGACTGCTCACTGAATGGGATTGATAAATCCAAATGTTACCACTGTCTGATTTATTCTTGAATTGATGTCTTTGCAGCCACAACTCCAACGAAATGAAGTGATCGCACTGGTAAATTTGCTCAATCGGCTCTCAGAATCTGTCAAATATGTAAGTGAACAGGGACCTTCAATCGAGAAGATCATGAGCAAACAGATATCAGATTCTTCTGAACCCAAGCATGGCAGTACATGGAAGAGAGCAGGGGAGTCACTGTTTCAGCTTTGGTAATTCATTGGTTATCGTTCTACATTGTTTAAGGTTCATGGTAACAATGCCTGAAGCTGATAAAACACATGCTGTAACAAACAGTATTACAGTTATACGTCATCATTTAAGAGTTCTTGGTCAGGATTTTTGTAGCAGCACAGTTTTCCTGAGGAATACAAGTCCATACACATGTAGGCATAAAAGAGTTCAAAACATTTTGTCAATTTACTTGGTGAATGGATACACCATTTCATGTGATCCAAAAACATGCTGCAACGTGTTCCTCCAATTTCAATTCGGCATAGATAGGTTTGCAATTATGAGATTTGCATCGAAGAAAGAATTCTCCCACTAGAAAGTTTAGCCCCTTGAACTGAATGGACCAACCGATATGAAGTCACCCCTCTGCCTAGGCTTTACTAAACCAGAAAGAGCTGAATTGAACAGACATTGAACTATCGGTGAAAGCACTATTGGTCTCTGATGAAGCTGCAGGGAGCACATTTCACTAACAAACCTCATAATTCTGTATATATGTAAATATAAATTTCACAACATAGACAATTACAAGAATCAAACAGATGATTAGCATCATAAATAAATAGACACCATTTTCCTTTCTCTCCCTTCTATCCTACAAGAAGGAAGGAAGCAGATGTAATGTCAGTTAATACCAGTAAGATATGTAGAGATTAGATTGGAGTTCTTGCCACTGCTTCACTATTCCACCTCCTTTCCTTTTCTCCTAGCATCTGCTTCTGGAGATTTCCCCTCACTCCTGTTCTTCTGCCATTCCCTAGCAATTGAGACTCTTCTCATATGTTTCTGCAATGGGGGCTTCATGTTAGCTTTCTTTTGAAGGCTTCGTTTCAACATGGTGTTTAGTCTCTTGGAGCCATTTCTGATTCCTTTAGGGATGTTGCAAAGTGTCTGATTGTGCAAACATTTTGTCTCTGGTTGGTCAGCCATGTCAGGGCTGTTTTCTTTTTCAGTAGAATCAATCAACTTGACAATCCCATTCGTGGAGGGAAGGGGGAGAGTGGATTTGTTGCTGGTGTTGCCCGCAAGTGGCCGAGTGGGATTTATCTTTTGTTTGTTCAATGCACCGTCTGCAGGTTCATTAGAAATCTTGTTACTCCCTAATATTCGATTTGGAAGTGGTGGCCTAGGTGGTGCAATGATATGTTCATCTTCCTGCTGTTTCATTTGCTGGTGCTGCTCAGCAATCTTTGTGTCCACATTCTGACGTGCCAGCTTCCTTTCAACTAGTAGCTGTGCCTCCAGCTCCTTAACCTGCAAAATTTGACAAAAAAGAGAGTAAAGAATAGCAAGTTACCTTATTTCCAACATGACGAAAAGAAAAAAAAACTGGTGAACTGTTTTATAAACGAAGTTGCAATGGTTTCTGACAACCTATATGTTACCTTATCCTGCAACATCTTATATTTAAGGTCCTTTTCTTTTGTCTTAAAGTCCAAACCATTGATTGTATCCTCCATCTTCTTTGTTTGCACATCTTTGCTTTTCAAATCTTCAATTTTTGCAGCCTTAACAGATACGAGAACCCATGAAAACATGTTATCAACAACTCAAAGCATTTTTGAGACCAAACCCAAATAATTAAATACAAGGAAATGGAAACAAAAAACTTGAGACGTGCTTGTGCATTGTACTTAAAGATATTTCCCCAACAATAATGTATCCTCCAGGATTCACAAGTTTTTCTTCAAACAAAAAGGGGAAGAAGATGTTTTCGGATTGTAACTCCTAGAAATAATTTTTCAATGGTTAATGTTAATGCCTCGCGCGCGCGCATGTGTGTGTGGGGGTTAATAGGAGGTTTTTCTCTTACGTGAGTTCACTCTACTTCCTTTGTTGGTTACTATTCTATCTCAAGTTTTAGTATATAAGCACTTGATGAAAGTCTTTTTTTTTCCAATGTGGGATAATAAATCCTATATATACTCTTTGCACTTAAGAGGTCCTTTGTGTTTTACCAACGTGGGATAGTCTTTTGAAATATCTATTACAATTTTTACAACAGTTTTGTGTCATTGAGAGGCACTCCCAGCCATGCTCCCATGTTCAGCAGCCATGCCTCCATGATCATTTAAAACGAAGGTATGCAGATAGAAAAGTAACAAATCAAAGATTAGCTAGAAATTTTATAACCTGAATGGGATGTGAGGGCTTTTAGTTGCAAGAGCAGATATGACATCACCAAGAGCAGACAAGGATTTATTGATATTTTGAGTTTCCTTGAGCCGCTCTCCTTGCACTTCTGTTTGTGCTATCCTCTCACTTCCTGCTAGATCAACAAGCCATAACTTGTTCCTTTTGCATTCCCCGTTAAATAAATTCTCTCCCTTTACCATAACACAATGTACACTGGATAAAGATAGCACAGTTTCAAACATATAATGTGAAAATCCAATATAGATATAAACTCAAATGGAGCACAGAGCCACGTACCAGTGGGATCGGCTGCTGTGCTCATTGGCATTGGTAGAGCAAGCAAATTGCTCTTGCATTACTACCAGTTTGTAGAACTTCCCAAACCTCACTCATGTTGTGTACACGTGATTCAACCAGCCCTGGGACATGATGCAGTCCCTCACCAGCTTGCCTTATTTCCAGCCTGCATTCATTATATTTATTAATTAGTTGAAGAAGCCAAGACTCCAGTGCTTCAGTGAAACTGACACAAAGATGATAACACTGAGGATATAGACAAGCAGTTTATTGATGAAATATCCCAAAATTAATGTCAGTGAAATCTCAGGCAAAGCAAAGAAAATAAATAATATTACACAAAAACACAACTTATTCTGGAAATTTCATATTAAAACTATTTTATTATATTCCATTGATTCATGGTATGGAAGTATAAAATATTAAAGGAACCATCTCACCTAAAAGCTTAAACTCTTAGCCGAGGCACCAAAATATAATTTATATTATTCTCTAACACCCCCTCAAGTAAAAGCCCTTTAAACTTGAAACTTGCACAGACTCACATTACTCTACCCTGTGCTTGATTTTTATCAAATAGAATGGGGTGGTAAGATTCAAACCTGTGACCGCTGGGTCAACAAGGCTCTGATACTATATTAAGGAACCATCTCACCTAAAAACTTAAACTATTAGATAAGGTACCAAAATATGATTTATATTATTCTCTGCAAAAAACAGTTAAAGAAGAAATGTCCTTAGAAATCATTGAAAGGGATTGAGTGTGTTTAAATCGTGTTGAAACGGCGAATCAAGTTCGCAACAAAATTTACAAGAAAACGGCAACAAGGAAATTGAACCCTCATATGGCTATATCATAATTAAACTGTGGTCTTCAAAAGAACCATTCACCAAGTAAACAAATTGTAGAAATCATAAGACGAGAGTGGATAGAAATGACAAGGAATTCATTTGCAGCCACACCTGGCTGAGAGTCCGAGACCAGTAAATCTTGTATTTGCTCGTTATAAACTTCTAGAACACTTACAGATACATTGTATCAAAACAGCTTCTCTCGCTCCTTAATCATACGAAAAACTTGTTCAAGTGTCCTAAAATTTACTCCTCGATCTTCTTCTGTAACCTCCATTGTAAAAAATTTCCAATCCCAGTTTGTCCATATGCAGAAACACAGACATTGTACCCATCCAAAATTGAGCTAGCAAATGAAGCAGTGTCTTCAAAAACATCAGCTAAACAAGCAAGCACAAAAGCAACTGTTATTATTCGAAAGGAACATAGTGGATTATCCAAATTGAACCTCTTTATACAAGGTGAGATTACCTTGGTTTGCTTGGGGACCAAAAACAGCATCAAACTTAAACGTCTTTCTTGGAAGCCCATTTGACATAACTGTGAGTTCACCATTTTTAGCAGATTCAAAATCAATAGTCACTAAAACACCTGCTGTTACTTCTTCAGATTTTAGAGGTCAACATCGGCAAAACACTCGGATGTTTCCTGCAACTTTAGATTAATTTTTCAGTAACTGTCTTCAAATTCCGAACCTATAGAACTTATGATAGATTAAGCAAAAATAAATTTACCTTTCAACTCCAGAACCTTATTTTACAGTTCCTTTCTTTCCTTGGTTCCTTCAACAATTTTAATCTTAATATCCTCATGCAAATCCACTTGCTGCTTCACTGTCATAACAAATCAGGTGAATTGAAAGTGCAGAAGAAAGATAGCTAAATTTAACATTGACAAGACATCATTAGCACGTTGACCTACTTGTGGACACAATAGTAGAACTCATCTCTTCCATATCTGCAACACAATTCTTGTATGACAGTGCCTCCTCTGATAACTTGATGTGCTCCATTTTCATGACCTGTATATGATTTTTTTTTATTTTAAATAATGTATCATATTACCAGATATTCCATCAGAGAGATGTCAAAACTCATAACAATACCTTCAGTTTTCTTGTCAAGTCTCTCAATGATGTGAACCACCTGCTCTTCTCTTTCACTTGTCCCTCAACGGCAAAGGCTGTATACAACCAACCGCCAGTAAAATCAATATTTATGGATGGTTAATGTGATAGCTGTAGACAGAATTATATTTCCTTACCCAAGGACCCAACATGCATCGACTTGAGCATGAGCTCATTCTGGAGCTCCTGTAAAGACTTCAAAGCATCTTGGCATTCCCCGCCCTGAAGTCTGTTTTCCCTCTTAAGTTCGTCCATTGTCCTCCTCATTTCTGTTAATTCCTTCTGACACTCATAATCTCAGTAGCTTCTCATAATCCCCTTCCACCTCAAGGTGGCCATTATCCTGCTGTTTAACCATTTTTTTAAGGCAGCAATCTAATGTTTTCACACATTATATTTCTCCCAAACTAAATTAGAATCTTAGAGGATTAAGTGGTTACTTTCGGTGATTTGCATTCTGCTACTTGGGACATTCTCATAGGTTTTAGTAATTGAGCTTCTCCGGTATCTGAAATTAGAAATTTTAGAAACCTGACTAAATCTCTATCTTTAAACTTGAACAACAAACAAAAAGATTGGAAACGAAAAGAAGATAGAAAACTGAACTTACTAGAAGAAGGATCTTTTGTAACAGAAATCCCACATACAATTGGTTTTCCCATCACCCCTTCAAATCTAATCAATAAGTCCTCATCGCCCTCAACGAAAGCTTGAAGGTCAGATACAACCAGAGGTTTATTTGCACCTACTTGTGCATATATGTCTAGGGATGAGACAACCTACGAAAACAACCAATGAAACATAATAAGGTGTGATGGCATCAGCAACCTCCATAAAACTCCTGTTTGTTTTAATTTCATGACTCCTCACCTTCTTCTCATGTATAAAAACATCAAATACTCTTAGCCCAGGAGGCCCCTCGGTGAATACAATTTCTGCAACGTGCAGACTAACGTCATAAGTCCCAGGCTCCAGTCCTCGGAAACAATACGTGAAGTTACCATAACGAGCAGTTTGGTAAAGAGAAAGACCCCCTTCCTGTCCATCCCCAATTGTAGCATCATTCCTCACAGTATCACCACCTGCAAAACAATCATCCTCAACAAACTCTACACCACCCAAAACCACAGCCCCACCAGTGCGTCCTGCATTGATGCTTACACCAGGAACGAAGACTTTCACCAATTTCTCTTCTTTCTCTGTCTGCGGAAGGAGCTCAAATGAGGAGTCAGGAGACAATTCTTTGTTGAATGTTTGAAATACTGTAGATAACTTTACACATGGAGTCTTTGATACCAGACCCATCAATACCATTCTCTAAAGAAACCTCAATTGAACATTTGTTCTTATCCATGAAATCAGGAGAATCTCCATATCCAGTTCTTGATATATCAGGTGAACCAGCACAAATAACCAGATCAGGAGATGTTAAAGAAAACCCTAACATGGACCTACCTGAAAATAGGACACAAAATTCAATCAAATTCTTGATTCCTGAAACTCCACTACATAAAGTTCAACTTGACAACCAATTCTTGATCTAAACTTTAAAAAGAAGACATCTTTTACCCTCAATTGTATCGTTCTCAACTGGGTGTATGAGTTTTTGCGTACAAATTGATTCTAAGCTTATCGTTTCTTGCCAATACATATCTACAACAACAAGAAAGGAAAAGTTTTTCACATTTAGTGATAAAAATGACTACAATAAGAAAATAATAATTGGTACATTACCTCCGTTGAACAATCCTTTTCTCTTTATCTCAGAGAGAGAGAGAGAGAGAAGACAGGAAGAATGTTTTGATTTTGTTAATGAAAGGTAAAACATTGATTCATCATGGGATAAATTTGTTGATTTTTGTCATCTGGCCGGGTTATGGAAAATGTCGACCGTTAGTTTTTTATGAATTTTGAAACTTGTCAGCCGGGCGTGGAACTGCTTGAGTTTAGCATAGTCATCTAGTAAGGGTGAGATATAGATTGAGATTAATTTTCTAAGTTTTTTTTTAAATATATATTAAGAAAAACAATTTCATTCATAAGTTTCCTTTTTTAGTGTAATTGAAAAAAAAACTATAATGATCCAAGTGTATAATCATCGTTAGGAAAGGTAAATAAATAACCAGTAGTACACTATTATTTATTTTTAAAATCTATTTTAAAGAGACATAGATACAAGTAGTTGAGAAATCTTAGGTTAAAATATTTTTTATATTATAAGTATTGATAACTAAGCATCATACGCTTTGTATTTAGGGTAAAAAAACATCATTTTTTTTTTATATATAATCTTATTTTGAATTGTATTATCAAATACATACTTAAAAAGAATGAATGTAATGAAATTACACAAATAGTGAATTTGTAAAACTAAAATCTAACAATTTTTATTTAAATGATCAATAACAAGGTTTATGATTTTTGTTCATCACGTACTTTCAGATTGCATGGCAATGCATCTATTTCACATGGGCATCAAGAACAACTTGTTCCCACTCCCCCAATTTCCTACTGATTCTGCTGATCAAGGGATGTTCAATGTCAGAAAACCATGTATCAGCACGCAGGCTGTCCGAGAGAAAGTATGAGATTATGCATGCCGGGTTCTGAGCACCTTCAAAAAAAAATTTAATTTCTCTCAGAAATGTTACATTGTTTTGGAACATTGAATCTTGAGGAACTGGTATGATTTCTCCTTTACAGAAAGTAACTGAAATCTGGTATCTGTTACAATATATACAACAAAATAGCAGACAACAATGGACAAAATCCCTAAAAGCTCCGATCTGATCCTCTGTGCCTGTGCTTGAAATAAATTGTATCTGCAGGGCAACTGATCTGTACTCCATGAACTGAGCAATGTTAGAAAACAAATTCGATAGTGCTACCATTATTCAACCTGTAATGCTCTGGGTTCCATCAGGAGGACCGGATAAATCAGCTTTAAAACTTCATGGCACACTAAAAGCCTACTTCTTCCATTGCAGCTGCCATGGAAGCTGATGCCTCTTCAAGGGTTCGCTTCTTCTCTACTGTGTTGAAGGCCTCAATAATATCACCATCCTCCCAATCATCGTAATCTTCTGCCCCAATACCACACTCTAGTCCAGCATTTACCTGGAAAAGATACAATTTGTACAGGGTAAGATAGCCAGCAGATGGAAAACATGCCCCTCCACCCCCAAAAGATCCTCAAGCCCAGTGCATTGGAGAATTGCATAATAATAGAATGTTACTGATTGATATTAAATGAGAAAAGCACATTAGAAATGGACCAGGAATTATACTAGGCATCGAGTTAGAAAATATAGTACAATCACCAGGGAAGGTATTTTACAATCTTTTACAGGAGGAGCATTCACTAAGAACAAGAAAAGGGAGAGTAGTTCGAATAAAAAATGTAAATGCAGATTTAGTGAAGAGGTTGCCTTTCATACATATAGACTCCACAAGATGACCCAAGAAAGCAAGGCATAAAAGTTAAGAGAATTGATCTCATCAGATATACTAGAAATTGGATGATACATTCAAATCATTCAATCCCAACAACTACAGCAACTTGAAATTCTTAGTAGTTCAGAGAAAAGAAGTCTCCCATATTGCAATAGAGCTATTTCTTGAGTAACACAGGCTAAAAGAGTCCAAGTTTTGAAATCAAACACTGAGTTTCTTAACCTTCAACAACACCCCTCATGAATAGCTAAGTTATCAAGGACATCCAATCAAACATTCCTCATGAATAGATAAAACATTCCTCTGTACATCATTAGAAATTCTGAAAAAGAAAGAGGAAAATAAAGCAGCTATAGATACTCGACAGAAACTCAATAAAGGTTAGTATAAATCGAGTCCCTAAACAAGTATTGCTTATACAGATGTTGAGAGGTGTGACTATACTGTATAATGCTCCACTGAAATGCAGGTCTTTGGAGGGGGTGATAGATGCACCAAGAAACTAAATGTTTAAGTTTGTTGATACTGTAATACTGAAAGTAAGCTGTAAATTTGACCCACTGTAACAAAGCAAACTTATACTGGCATCAAAAGCATACCTCCTTCACTATTTCCTTAACACGTCTCAGAGAATCAAGGACACCAATATGGACTGTTTTTCTATTTCTGACAACCCTGATGCCACAGCCTTTTACTACTTTGCCTTCTGTTACCATGCATCCAGCAACACGGCCGCTGCCGCTGCTAAATACTGCCCGGACTACTGTTGAGCCAATTGGTTCTTGTTCCTATTAGTATGCAAGCAGCAAAACAGTAAATATACAGCAATGGGATATTTCATAACATTAAATCAAAAGCAGCACATGCTCATAAACCAAGAATATTCCTGACTTAAATAAACATGGGCTGCTATGATAGTATTTTTAAGGGCAGTCTGTAAAAGAAAGGCAGGAAAGGAGAACAAATATAAACATTGTCCTAACTGGAACCAATGAACTAAATAACTGCTCCCATCCCCCAACCAGAGGCCCCAGCAAAGGCCAAATAACAATTAGACATATCAGATAGTAAAGTGTCCTGCCTTGGATATATATGCTTCATGGACACTTATTTCCTAGAGGAGAAATTCATGTCAAAATTCTGAACAGTAGTGGCATGAGCATGAAACATCAGCATGCCTGTACTATGATATGCCGTACATGCATGTATTGAAAGAAAGAAGAATCGCAGTTCAATTCTTTCAGACGATCTCAGAGGCACTTTATGAAGTTTGTTCCAAAATTAAAAAATAAAATGCACTTAAGGCATTTCACATCACATCAAATAACAATTAATGTATAGCCATCCCCCCACCCCTACCTAAAAATGGTGAACATTTACCATGATATCACCAATCATGCAAAATGTAATAAAGCAGGTTATACACAGGGTCTATCCTAAATGATATCTTCAATCTACACCAATTATATATATATAAACAAAAACAAAGTGATGCATTAGAATTGACCTCTACAGTTTCCAGAAGTCCTTCCATAGCATTTCGCACATCATCAATTAGTTCATAGATAACTCTGTATAGCCGAATCTCAACACCTTTTTTTTCTGCATAACTTTTTACAGAACCAGGAGCTTTGACATTGAATCCTAAGATAATAGCTTCAGTCGCAACAGCAAGATCAATATCACTGTTGCTTATATCTCCTGTTGCTTGCAAGAGGAACTTCAAAGTCACGTTATCTCGAGGGAGAACCTGTAAGGCTTGCCTGACAGCTTCAATAGATCCCTATTTATAATAAAGAGAATTTAGTTTTACTTGTACTTATAGGATAAAGTATAAACCATACTGGTGGTCATGTAATAAATTTTGTCAAATCCTTGGTGAAGCAAAACAAATATTTTGCTCAAGGTATGAATGTGCATGCATACCTTGAGCAGTTGAATTTTGTCATCCCCATGAAGCAATCAAGCCACAAATTGCATTGCTATTATTGAGAATTTGATTTTGAAAAGCATTTCCTAGGACAAATGGTTTTCAGTAAACATTTTTCAATATCTGATTTTCTCACTCAGATTATTTTTCTGTAGAAGTTAGTGATCAAACACAACATCAAATTCTAACTAAAAGTTCACTTATAAGTTACTCATGAAGTTGAGCCAAATTCTGCTTCAGAATGAAGTCAGAACATCTTTACTTCTAAATTTAACTTTAAACATGGATCAAAGGCACATGCAGAAAGAAACAAGAAGCAGTTTTTGCAATAGCATTGTAGACAAATATATATTAAAGCATTTTACAAAAGTAACTTGTCAAAAGAAACTCTTATGAATACAAACCAAATGGCTTCTTGAAGCACCTTTCACTTTTCAATTATATTATTAAAAATTCAAATGTCTTTTAAGTGTCTATGTAACTATATGTTCAAGATCTATTCATGAAATGCATTTGGAGAGTTTAGTGCCTACATCTGAAAAACATTCCCATCCATTGTACAAGCATAAAGTAGTACACATATAGCAGTCAATTAATACAGAAAATTTGCGAACACAACTTAATTTCAACAGAACTGACAATATGATGAAGAAGAAAACATCATGAATATTATTCTTATCTGGGTATAGTGAAACAAATAGCAAATGCACAAACCTGAAGATCGACTTTCATTATTATATTCAGCTGGTGCAAGTCTAATCCGGATAGCTTTCCTGCTGAAACAGCTGATGCTAAGGAAGAAAGGGTCACCTTCCCATCCCCAGCCTTAGCAGATATACGTTCATCCCACAATAATTCTGCACGTGCCTCTGCCCTTTCACGTGCAATATCAAGGGAGGCAACAACCTCAAATTCATCACCAGCAATTGGTACATTACTCAAGCCAATAACCTGTAGAGAAAAGTGTAACATATTAGCATGGATAGTTTCAAATGAAGACTCATATGAATTTGTGATAAGCATATGACAGGGATCCGTGAACATTTAACATAAGATAAAAAAGAAAATAGAGGTTGGTTTGTTGTTATAATAACCCATGCAGACATTTACAACATTCTAAAATCATAGTAACTTTTTCAAAATTAGAAGTATTTTGGGAATTGAGCCTGATACTTGTGCATCAATGGTTGTGGGGGCTTCACATTAACAATCTGAAATCATTAAAAAAGGAAAATCTGTTCAAGTAAACGTATCATCAGAAGACTATGGTTCAATGAGAGGAACATAGCAATAGTAACCAATCACCTGTCTGGACGTCCCCCCATCCAGCTTCTGTTTCTTAATTGCTTGGTTGTCTTGGACTAAATTGGCAGTCCCAGCAACATTTTTCACATTAGGATCTCTACAACATTAGAGTGGTCTCTATAACCCATGCAGACATGTACAACATTCTAAAATCATAGTAACTTTTTCAAAATTAGAAGTATTTTGGGAATTGAGCCTGATACTCATAATTCTAATTATTTCAATAGTATCAATATATCAGGGGCATCTCTATTCATGGAAGCTTAAATTTTCATGCTTATCCAATTGTTGGTTTGGTTTATGTGTTGGGAAAAGGCAACATTAGAGTGGTCTTAGATCTTGAGTATTCTGACAATAATGATGAAAACAAGAAAAAAGAAACACAGCTACATTCTTTTCTATGAAAAAGCCACCATACAAAAATAAGTAAACATATATAATACAAAAGGTAACAAAAACAAGCATGGAAAGAGAATAACAACAAACCTGTACAGGTATAGATGGTCCCACTTGATCAACCCGTTTTCCACCATCTTCAAATAAAGCCCGAACCTGAAAATGGCATAACAAAGAAGTCCTCCAAGGTCAGTGAAATCACACTAAGCAGCAACTTTTTTCTTAAAGAAAGTTCCGAGTTATCTTAAAGTTCAAACTCCAACTAACCAACCTTTCCAAAGGCTTCTCCACAAACCACTACATCCCCTCTTTTCAGTGTGCCATTCTGTATAATAAAAGTAGCTACTGGTCCTTTAGATTTATCAAGGCCCGCCTCAATAACTGTACCCTTTGCATTTCTATCTGGATTGGCCTTCAATTCTTGTAACTGAAACAATCATGCATGAAGTCAGAAAACATAAATAGCTTAACGTTTAATGTAAGCTACATTCCATTTGTTCCAGGGACTCATTGATGGCTTTGGGTTTATGAATTGCAATTTATTCCTAGATATTGTGGCAGATATCTTATCTAGATTTGTGAGAGTGCACACATGATTGTGTATATATGCACCTCTGTTATATGTGTGCTCAATAAATCACATACACCTCATCTTCAAGTTTTGTAATGATCCAGTATGGGAAACTTCAAAGGACAATTACAAGATATCACACTTGTTGAGGAGCAAAAGTTGATCTTTTCATTACAAATACTGCAACTACTACTAACACACATTCCTAGCAATTAATAAGATGGATGAAATACTAGCAACTAATGAATGGATATTGCACGCTACTCAACTATATCAATCATATACAGAAAGATAATACCAATAGATATTGCTGGCAGAGAGAGAGAGGGAGAGAGAAGTTCATGGATCCAATTTTGACGACATAAATGGCTAGGAGACTACAAATATTTCATTTCACAACAAAAAGAAGAAAAATGAAACCAATTATTTGGCACATGAATAAATTTGAACTGACCTCCGCAACAAGCATAACAGTTTCCAACAAATCATCTATATTTTCCCCCTTGAGAGCACTGATCTGTTAAAAGGAGGCACAAGTATATAAGCATCTGCAAAAGGATAAAGATAAAAGAAAGGTGCAATAAATAATAAAGATAAAAGAAAGGTGAATAAATATAAAATACCTGAACCATTGGGACGTCACCACCCCAGTCCTCTGGCATGAGGCCAATTGAAGAAAGCTCTTGCATGACTCTTTCTGGATTAGCTCCATCTTTATCTATCTGGCAGAATTAAAGAAAAAAAAAGAATCAGAAATTCCTTGAGCCGTCACCAAGCAAACCAAAGGCATTTCCAAATGCAGCTGGGCAAGTCTTTCTTCTTTTGTTTCTTTCTGATGAAAAGAAAACCCAATTTTGTCAACATACCTTATTTATTGCGATCACAATCGGTACTCCAGCTGCTTTGGCATGAGCTATGGCCTCATTTGTCTGAGGACGAATCCCATCATCAGCAGCTACCACGATAATAGCAATGTCAGTCACCCTTGCTCCACGGGCTCTCATTGCTCCAAATGCCTGCGGCAGTAGATAATATAGAAATCATCCACATGCAGGCAAGCATGCTCAGTTCACAGTTATGCACATCAGATATGATCTGCAAAGCATTTAACTATTTGGCAAAGAGCAACTGAAATACATTAACAGCAATAATCGGATAATCTGCTTACCTCATGCCCAGGAGTATCAAGGAAAACACATGGTTGCAACTTGCCATCCACAGGTACCATAACTTTATATGCTCCAATTCCTTGTGTAATCCCACCGGCTTCTGAGGCAGCCACCTGTAAATATCCATCTGTCAGGCTCTGTGCATGTCAACTTCAAACAGTCTACGGGGGTGTTTAAGAGTATGGTCACGATTGCTTTTCAAAATGCTTTTCATTCATAAATGCATTACTATATATTTTTTATTTTTTGAAAATTAATTTTTGACATCAGCACATCAAAACGATCTAAAAACACAAAAAAATTAATTTGAACCAAAGAAAAAAATTAAATATTTAAAAAAAAAAAAATACTTTTAAACACGCAAAACCAAACAGGCTGTGCATGTAGTTTCATAAACAAATTAGTCCAAAATCAATTTCAAGTTTACAAGCTAGACATTCTATATCTTCCTCCTATCATACACCAAAAAAAATCAAAAACTTCATTGTGATGGTAGGGGAGAACATGGAATGTGTGCCGTCAAAACTTAAATCCATAAGATCTCAATTCTGTATGTGGTTTTTACAACAATCAAAGAGGAGCATCGAGATTAAGTAGCTTCAACATACCTTGCTTTTACGAATATGATCCAACAAGGTTGTCTGTTAAGAGGATAACACCAGATACATTAGAAAAATCTTTGAAAAATACCACCATTTTCTTTACATTCAAATCATAACCAAGAATGAGACGAAGAAGATAATGAAGAAACATAGAGAATCTGGCTACTTGCCTTGCCATGATCTACATGACCCATTATAGTAAGCACAGGAGGCCTATCTTGAAGTTTGTCCAGATCATCTTCATCAAGAATCTCGTTCTTTTTTGCCATTTCTTCAAATTTAACTGGATCAGCATCTATGACCTCCACCTCATACTCTTTACATACCATCTTTACCATCTCTTTGTCCAAAGTTTGCACCCCATCAGGCTTAATCCCCTTTGAGAACAGAAGCCCAAGAATTTCACCTTCACCCATGGTCAAGTTGTAGGCTAACTCTTCGATTGACATGCCTTTTTCCCCAACCTCCAAAATCTCTACTTTGACAGGAGCTGCCTCTCTGGCAGCCTGGAGCTTAGCCGCCTTCCTACTGGCTTTAGTCCATTTCCTCCCTTTTCTCAACATGCCTTTAGCACCAGGAATGGAAACATTGAGCTCCTCATCAGGAATCTCAACATCGTTGTCCACCATCCGCCTTCTTGGTGTTCCAAGTGAAACACCTTTCTTTCGGTCTTTGTACTTCCCAGGAGCAGGGCCCTTTCCTGGTTTAGTAGGAGCTAAAACAGCCTGTGCAATTAAAGGATCAACAACTGGTTTCTTGCGAGCAAATTTGTCAATCAAAATTGGCTGTCCTTTACTTTGTGCAGCACCTGAGCCTGTTTCATCTTTTATTGGCGACTTTGGAGCAGCCCCCACATCCTTCAAAATAACAGGTTTCTTAATCATAGGTGGAGGAGTTGCGGATGGCCTGGCCTGTAACTTTGGTTGTCTTATAGGTGGCTGAGGAGGTTTCAGTGGAACACTTGATTGAGATTCTAGCTTTGCCCCTTCTACTGTTTTAGGTTCATCTTTAATAAACTTGTTACTAGCCTTTGGAACTTCCTTGACAACCCTCTGCACTGAAGACACAGTGTCCCCTTTCCGCCACACACTTCTCAAATTTTTAGCTTTACCAGCAGTGGCCGTTGAATTAGCATTTCTCGAATCAGTATATGAATTAGATGGTGTCATTTTATTTACATTCCCATTCTCTTTCCTAATACTACCCACTTGGCTTTGTTTTGAAGTTTCAAGCTTTGCAGCCTTCTCCAAGACCTCATCAAGTGAATCGATCACCTTATTCCTCTCTTCTTCCTCATCAGAATCCCCGCTACCCCTTGAAGAACCCCACCCGACAGAATTCATACTCAAAAGGGTTTCATCCTTAGATTTTAACACAGGCTTTGGACTAGGTTTAAGTACAACCTCACTATCACCATCATTACCATCACCATTACTTCCTCCTCTGATTGTACTACTACTAGAATCAAGTGATACAGCATTGCCTTGCTCAGCAATGAAATCAGTGGCAGTAACTGAATATTTACACACACAATGCCAGCTTTTAGCCCTCCTAAGACTCTTTTTTGATAAAGAAACTCTCTTCACAACGGAATACGAAGAAGACTCAACACAGCTAGAAGTAGCTGTAGACCCACTCAAGCTTCCTATACTAACAAGGGAAGCCAAAGATGGCATACTACCTACTAAAACCACCATGGACCCCATTCACAAAACTCAACAAGAAACCTAAAAACACCCTTTATAATTCCATATCAGGTAAATTGAATAAATTAGACAAATTTTTCAAGATTTCTATTAAACTTGAAATCTTTAATTAACAACAAAAGGCAAAATTAGTGCTTACCTCAATGAGAAAATGGGATGGGAAGATAGGGAATTTGAAGGATTGAATAGGGTTTTGCTTTGTGTTTGCAAAGAGAGAAAATGAGTGGGAAAGTGAAAGAGAAAGGATTTGTGGATGGAGAGGAAGGGAGGATATTATGTTTTTGGTGGTGATGAACAAAGCTACAAAACTGGCACTTGTGTGGTTGCTTCTCTGCCTGTCAAAATTTCCTTTCTGATAATGATAAGCCTTTTTAAAGGTTTCCATTTTTTTTTCTTGTTTATATTATTTTTCCAAATTATTTTAATATTGATTATTTATTATGTTCTTTGCCCAAAAAATAAAGGATTAAATTTAAGATAATTTTTTAAAAACTGAAGATTATAATATAAGGGTATTTCCAGCTTTAAATAGATTTTAATATAGGCTTAAATTTAAAGATAGAATGAAAGAGGTGATTACAAAAGCCCAAAATATTCAGAGTCAACTGTCATTGGAGGCAAAGATGGAATTATATTATTATTATTATTATTTATAATGGCTTCGAAACTTTATTATTTTAAAGTGACAAAGCATGGTTATAACGATATTTTATAATGATTATTTTTTAAAATACTTTTGTTTAAAAATATATATTATAATAAAATATTTTTTATTTTTTAAATTTTATTTTTAATATTAATACTTCAAGATTTTAAAAACACAAAAAATTAATTTGAAATATTTTTTTATATGTTTTCGTCATGAATGAAGTAATTATTCTCAAATGTTGTTATGTATGTTGTGACAGTTGTTTTTTCGCGCTTCGTGCTTTGCCATCTTCAAAGGGGAGACGACATGCGGAAAAGAGGTTTTATAATCTTAAAAGTATGACTATAATTCTTAGGAGTTGCCATATATTGTTAAGGTCACTAGGAAATCTAAATGTCTGCGAGAGTCTAGGTAAGGGGACTTGTTGTGCAAGAGAAAGACGTATCACTCCGAGTGCACCCTACCTAAGGTGAGCTGCAATGTTATTTGTTTGTCTTTTTTTTTTTTTTCTAAGTTAGATTTTCTATTGATTGATATTTTCTAAAGGCTCGAAAGTACATCTCTCTTCAGTAAGAGAATCTCTACCTTTACAAGGGTCGAAAACCCTAACCATTCTAAAGTCTGAAAAAAGTTTACATCTGCATTTACAAACCCTTTTTTTTTATTATCTTGAGTTGAACTTTACAGTTTAGTTTTACACCCCGATAGCTAAAAAAAAATAATTGTTAAATGTTTTTTTGATAATTTGGCTGAATTCCAACGGATAATCAGTAAACCGGTAACAATATCCCATTTTTCGTTTCAAAACATGAGAAAGATGATATATTTTTTTTATGAAAAATATGCTTGGAAAAACCTTGGAATTTGGCCGTATGCACGAAAGCAAAATGTTTTTTTTTTTTTTTAAGGAAAACAAAGATACATTTTTGTATTTTTTTTATTTCATGAAGATTTTTGTATTTTTATAGTTTTTTCTAGTTTTTATTATTATTTTTTATTGTGTTACTATAATTATGATCTCTCAAGGTTTTGTTTTTTAAAAAATCATAATTAGAGGAAAAAAGGAAAGCACCTGAAAAGAAGACAAGAACAAAATTAAATGAAAAACTCTCTACCACTTCCAAGGATAAAACTAGAGCTATATGATTTGTCCCAATATCCCACTCAAGGAATCTGATTGCCCTTAAAGAAAAATAAGAGAAAAAGGAAGAAGGCATTCCTTACTTCAAATTTGAGTTACTTATAAAGTAAGCCAAAAAAATACAATAAGTTTTAGACACTTCAATAAACAATAAAAATATTTTAGTTTTTTCTTTGAATAAATACAAGTATTATAAAGTATGACTCTACTTGATGGATCGATAAAATAACTCAACAACTCAAAAAAATATTTGTTTCTTACAATATAATTTAAGATTATTTAAAAAAACATATAAATATTCTTTTTATGAATACACATGTTTGAGTTTCAATGACATACTCTAAATCCAACAGAAAATGACAAAACTACCCCCGAGTTTTATGAGAAATTTGCAAGTCTAATTGCACGCCAATAGATATCTTCATTTGCATGAACTCGCATATAAACATATGTGTGTGTGTGGCCAGTAAATGGTATGAAATACAGAGGAATTAAGAAAATTATAAGCATATAAATTAATTAGTTCGTATTCGCCTGTATTATGGAAGTGAAATAATTTTGACCGTTTAACTATTTATAATAATAAACTGTTTGGTGATGTAATTATGTTATCGTAATTGTGGATGTATTGTTAATTATAATTATTTCTGTTTACATTGTCACTATTGAGTTTAACCAAAAATAGTAGTATACTATAAAATATGCAGGTTGAATTATTTTTTTTTAATGTAAAAAAAATATTTAAATGTTACTAATATATTTTTCTTGAGAAAAAAAATTAATTGTTGGAGAATTTACCAAATATAACTCGAATGACTTTACAAGTCTAAAAGAAACAATTTCAAGATAATATCTTTTTATTAATATTAAAATAACTACATATTTGATTGAACTTTCCTAGATTAACATGTTAAATCAACGATCCAGGTTATAAGAAATTTATAATCATGTAGAAAGCAAATCAAAATAAATTAAAAAGTCTAACTCACAATCAATCTAATGTTAAAGGACCTAAAATGTTAACTTATTGAACCTGTAACCCTATTCATAAGATTAAAATAACCCCATGAAAAGTAAATCAAAATAAAATATGAATCCTAATTCTTAATGAGTTCAATATCAAATGATGAGATTAAAAAAAATAATTAATCCGGATTATCAAACCGAGATAACCCCATAAAAAATACTGATTTACTCGGTTAACTTATCAAATTCATGACTTTGATCATGAGACTAAAATAACCTCATAGAGAGCAATTCAAAACAAATTATGAAGTTTTATTCTCAATTGTCAACCTAGGTTAACCATTAAGCCCTATTTACATGTCATGAGACCAATTTAATCTACTACTATAAGAATAAACTAAACAAACCATGGGGTCTAATCTTCTTTAGAACACAATATTAAATGATGAAGTAAAAAAATTAAAAAAATAAGCAAACATTATGCCATTGGTTTTTAAGGTTCGGACACTTGAAAAGAAACACAATTGGGCAAACAAACACATGCCCTTATTTCACACAATAATTAATGACTAAACATTACAAAGGTAGACAACACAGGTACCCTTATTTTTTAAAGTTCACACGACAAACGACGCATAGATATCCTTCTTTTAGAAGTTCTTTGGCAAAACAATACTGTTACAATCAATGTGAAGCCGAATTTTATCCCATTACCAATGAAATAGTTGAAATTACTTCCACCAATTAAAAAATATTTGCAGCTCTCACCACACCATCTCCACCTCCATCTTCTTCCTTTAATCCTCTTTAATTGGCTCGGAGCAACTAGTGCTTGAATCCTCAGCTACTTTGAGATACCTGCAAAACCAATTCAAGCATAGCATGCACATTATTTTTGAGTGAAACAAAAACACTAAAAGAGAGGCAGGAAATCAAAGTCGAATCAGCAGCACCTCTGACTGAGCACTCGTTGAATCATTTGTTTTTCTAGCAAATTTTGTGGTCAGCTTTGGACATTTATCCACCGTCAACAGCATCTCCGGATGAGGGAATAAGAAATCATCACATCCAAGACTGAAGCAGACTATACTTGGTAGATTTTCTAGCCTCAGGGATGACAAATTAGGAAGCACCATCTGCTTCTCAACATTGACAGGTGAAGCCTCATCATCCTGCCCAAATACTCCCAGTAATTGAGAGGAATCTGCTACTTCAAGGCTTTCGAGCTTTGGGAGACCTGAAGCCATGGCTACTGGGAACAGACTCCTCAACTTGTTGCATGCATTGATTTCAATTTCAAGCAAATTGGGGAAGCATAAAGATTGGAGATCACTTCCAGAAAATATCTGATCCTTTTCATCATCATTATCCTTAGCTATGATTTGCTCCAATTCCTCACAATCTGATATCACTAGTACTTTTAGTTGAACTAGACTAGCAACCATGCTGCCTGTGAATACATGTGTCAGTTTCTCACAATAATACACCTCCAAAGTAGTCAAATGGCTCGCCACGAGACCCTTCCATATACACCTCATGTCAGGCATGGAGTTCAATTCTAATTTTTCCAAACTCAAGTTTGAAAGTTCATGCCCAGTTCTTCTATCCTGTGCTCCTTTGCAGTCTGTAATACGTATTTCTCTCAAATTTGTATGCCCCTGCATGCATCAAAAGAACAACAAATTATGATAATCTAAATACAAATTATTATTTTATATTAGTTAAGTTAAAAGCAATCATGAAAGAAATTATACTTAATAACTAGAATAATAGTTTTTTATATTTTATTTATAAAAAAAAAAAACTTATGCCATTAACCAAAAAAAATAATTTAATTTTACGTATTACTAAAACTTCTTGTGTGTGTATAAATAAAAATGATTTGTTCTTGATCATTTATAATTATTTTTTTCTAGTTATTTAGTATAATTTCTCTAACTTTGATAAAAATAACCCAATTTCTTTAACTTTTATCATAAATTGCAGCACTGAAACAAACAACTAAATAATAATAATAGATGGAGATTTAATTTTTTTTACTTTCCATTAATTGGCGGAAGAGCCTCAATTTCACATATCCATTACTTTAGTTTTAGAAATCTGAAGGAAGAAATCAGAAATTATCACTATGTATTGAATTTGCCGGTTTAAATTAATGAGTGGAGAAATATAAAGTACTTACTTGGAGCTGTGCCAACAAATCACCCAATTCTTCGTGTCCATCAATGGCTAACACTTGCAAAGAAGGCAACTGGACAGTAAAATTCGTTGGTCTTGAAAGAGACAGTTCTCTTTGCTGAGGGAAGTTGATGATGCCATCTCTGGTGAGTGCATCTCCTTCTCCTCTGTAAAATATCTGCTTTAAATTGTCACCAAATTCAATCTCCATCTCTTCCAGGTTCGGAAGACTTGGAGACACGGAGACAGGGAAGACATATTCCAGTTTATAACAACCACCTATAAGGAGAGTTTTTAATTTTGGGAAGCCAAGAGAGTCTTGAATTATTTCCCTTTCGTCATCCTTTTCTCTGATAAGATGCTTCAATTCCCCGCAACCATGTATCCGTAGTGTTTCTAGATGAACAAGACTTTGAGCATGGTGCAGTGTGAAGATAAATGTCAGCTTGTCAAGACCCTGCAACTCAAGATGAACAAGACTTTGGAGGCTGACATGTCTGGTGGGCCCCTTCCATATGCATTTGAGCTCAGGTAAATTTTCCAGCTTTAGCCTTGTTAAAGACGACAGCAGCTCCTTCTCCTCGTTAATTCCTTCACCAGCCTCACCCAATTCAAATACCTCTTCCAATGATTCGCAGTCTTCAATTTTCATAGTTTCCAGATTTTTCAAAGCTTGCCACCATTCATGACCAGTTCTTCTATTAGGTACAAAACTTCCAGCCTGCATTAAATGTTGTGCTCCCTTGGAGCTTGTAATATATATGTCTCTCAAATTTGTAAGCCCCTACATCAAAAGAAAATAATTTTAATTTTACATATTAGTAAAACTTCTTGTATGTGTATATGAAATAAAAATGCTTTGTTGTTGATCATTTATAATTAATATTATGTTTTTCAAAGTCAAAAAAAGTTTGTTGCTTTTGAATTTCTTTAATGAGAAAGTTCTAATTTTTAATTTTTTACTCTGATTGTTTAGAAATAGAGCAGTAATTTTCTTTTACTTTCCAGTAATTGGCGGAAGAGCCTTAATTTCACAATGGATGGCTAAAGGATTTATCTCTACTTATCCATTACTTTAGTTTTAGAAATCTGAAGGAAGAAATCAGAAATTATAACTACGTATTGAATTTGGCAGTTTAAATTAATAAGTGGAGAAATATAAAGGACTTACTTGGAGCTGTGCCAACAAATCACCCAATTCTTCGTGTCCATCAATGGATAACTTTTGCAAAGAAGGAAACTGGGCAGTAAAATGCTTTGGACCAAAAAAGTTGCAACCACTTTTAAGAGACAATTTTCGTAGCTGAGGGAAGTTGATGATGCCATCTCTGGTGAGTGCATTTCCTTCTCCTCTGTAAAATATCTGCTTTAAATTGTCACAACATAAAATCTTCATCTCTTCCAGGTTCAAAAGACTTGGAGACACGGAGACAGGGAAGACATATTCCAGTTTATCACAACCACTTATAAGGAGAGTTTTTAATTTTGGGAAGCCAAGAGAGTCTTGAATTATTTCCCTTTCGTCATCCTTATCCTTAGCTATGATTTGCTCCAATTCCGAACAATCTGATATATCTAGAGATTGCAGTTGAACAAGACTAGCAACCATGCTGCCTGTGAATACATGTGTCAGTTTCTCACAACGAGACACCTTCAAAGAAGTCAAATGGCTCAGCACCAGACCCTTCCATATACACCTCATGTCAGGAATGGAGGTCAATTCTAATTTTTCCAAACTCAAGAGTGAAAGTTCATGCCCAGCCAGCATTAAATCCTGTGCTCCTTTGCAGTCTGTAATACGTATTTCTCTCAAATTTGTATGCCCCTGCATCAAAAGAACAACAAATTATGATAATCTAAATACAAATTATTATTTTATATTAGTTAAGTTAAAAGCAATCATGAAAGAAATTATACTTAATAACTAGAAAAATAGTTTTTTATATTTTATTTATAATAAAAAAACAAATTATGACATTAACAAAAAAAAACACTTTTAATTTTACTTATTACTAAAACTTCTTGTATGTGTATATAAAATAAAAATGATTTGTTCTTGATCATTTATAATTATGTTATTTCATATCTAAAAGGTGATAACATAACCCAATTTCCTTAACTTCTATCATAAATTGCAGCACTGAAACAAACAACTCAAACATAGATGGAGATTGTTTTTTTTTTACTTTCCATTAATTGGCGGAAGAGCCTCAATTTCACATATCCATTACTTTAGTTTTAGAAATTTGTAGGAAGAAATGAGACATCAAAATAAACTAAACATATCATGGGGTCTAATTTTCATTAGAACACAATACTAAATGATGAAATAAAAAAAAAAAAAAAAAAAGAATTAGACCGTAAAACACCTCTGTTTTATTAGCAAGTTTTGTGGTCAGCTTTGGACATTTATCCACCATCGGATTCCCCAGACGAGGGAATAAGAAATCATCACATCCAAGACTGATGCAGACTATACTTGGTAGTTTATCTAGACTCAGGAATGTCAAATTAGGAAGCACCATCTGCTTCTCCACATTGACAGGTGAAGCCTCATCATCCTGCCAAAATACTCCCAGTAATTGAGAGGAATCTACTACTCGAAGTTTTCTGAGCTTTGGGAGACCTGAAGCCATAGCTACTGGGAACAGACTCCTCAACTTGTTGCATCCCTTGATTTCAACTTCACATAAATTGGGGAAGAATAAAGATTGGAGATCACTTCCAGACAATATCTGACCCTTTTCATCATCATTATCCTTAGCTATGATTTGCTCCAATTCCGAACAACCTGATATAACTATTTTTCTCAGTTGAGCTAGACTAGCAACCATGCTGCCTGTGAATACATGTGTCAGTTTATGACAATCATACACCTTCAAAGTAGTCAAATGGCTCAGCACGAGACCCTTCCATATACACCTCATGTCAGGCAAGGAGCTCAAGTCTAATTTTTCCAAACTCAAGAGTGAAAGTTCATGACCAGTTCTTCTATCCTGTGCTCCTTTGCAGTCTGTAATACGTATTTCTCTCAAATTTGTATGCCCCTGCATCAAAAGAAAAACAAATTATGATAATCTAAATATAAATTATTATTTTATATTAGTTAAGTTAAAAGCAATCATGAAAGAAATTATACAATAGTTTTTTATATTTTATTTATAATAAAAAAACAAATTATGACATTAACCAAAAAAAAACACTTTTAATTTTACGTATTACTACAATTTCTTGTATGTGTATATAAAATAAAAATGATTTGTTCTTGATCATTTATAATTATTTTTTTCATAGAAAAAAGGTGAAAAAATTGTAAAAGACAAACATGACATATAAATATATGTATATGTATGTATATGTATATATGTTTTTCAAACTCAATTCAAATTTGTTTAGAAACTTTGATAAAATTACCCAATTTCTTTAACTTTTATCATAAATTGCAGCACTGAAACAAACAACTCAATAATAGATGGAGATTTAATTTTTTTTACTTTCCATTAATTGGCGGAAGAGCCTCAATTTCACATATCCATTACTTTAGTTTTAGAAATCTGAAGGAAGGAATAAGAAATTATCACTATGTATTGAATTTGCCAGTTTAAATTAATCAGTGGAGAAGTATAAAGGACTTACTTGGTGCTGTGCCAAGAAATTACCCAATTCTTCGTGTCCTTCAATGGATAACACTTGCAAAGAAGGCAACTGGGCAGTAAAATTCTTTGGTCTTGAAAGAGACAATTCTCTTAGTTGAGGGAAGTTGATGATGCCATCTCTGGTGAGTGCATCTCCTTCTCCTCTGTAAAATATCTGCTTTAAATTGTCACCAAATGCAATCGTCATCTCTTCCAGGTTCAGAAGACTTGGAGACACGGAGACTGGGAAGACATATTCCAGTTGATCACAACCACTAATAGAGAGAGTTTTTAATTTTGGGAAGCCAAGAGACTCTGGAATTATTTCCCTTTCGTCATCCTTTTCTCCGATAAGATGCTTCAATCCACTGCAATCATCTATCTTTAGTGTTTCTAGATGAACAAGACTTTGGGCCAGGTGCGGTGTGAAGATAAATGTCAGCTTGTGAAGAGCCCGCAACTCCAGATGAACAAGACTTTGGAGGCTGACATGTCTGGTGGGCCCCTTCCATATGCATTTGAGCTCACGTAACCAGTTCAGCTCTAGCCTTGTTAAAGATGACAGTTGTCGGAGCTCCTTCTCCTCGTTAATTCCTTCTTCTGCCTCACCCAATTCAAATAACTCTTCCAATGACTCGCAGTATCCAATTCTCACATTTGTTAGATTATTCAAAGCTTGCCGCCATTTTGCTGGAAACAGAGTGCGAATATCCCTACATCCATACATGTGCACATCTTCTAATCTTTGAAAGAAGTCCTTTTGCGACCCATGGCCATGGCTGGTCATCTGATCACAGGACAATGCTATATTTTCTAAACCCTCAACGTTTCTAAAACGAATTTGAGACACGGTAGGAAACAACTGCTCAAATGTCTTTGCATTTAAGGATGCGGCGCTGATATCATCCAAATATAATCTTGTCGAGGTTGGGTGTGCTGTTCTTGAATACCAATTCCCCAACACTATATCACTAAAATATAATCTTGTCGAGTTTGGGTGTCCTATTCTTGAATACTTATTCCCCAACACTATATCATATCTGAGCAACCTGGGAAAAACAAAGTCTCTGGGAATGCATTCAACCCTCGGTATCTTCAATGATAATACAGCTAAATGAGACAACGAATTTAGTTCTGTTAGGCCTGCATTCGTTCCTTCTATGCTGTCACATCCAACAGCATCCCATCCCTTGAAGCTGTAACCCCCGATCAGCAGCTCTTCTAACTTCTTCAACCTTCCAATCAAATTCACAGGAATCCTTCTTAGACTTTTACAACCTGTCACGTCCAACAACCGTATCTCCTTGAGCTCCCCAATTTCATCAGGTAATTCCTCAAGGGATTTCAAGTATATAAAACCAAGAATCTCAAGTCTTTGCAGCTTTCTCAACCAAATGAGGTCATTGCATTCACAGTCGATCAATAGCAACGATTGAAGGTTCGTTGACAATTCAAGTGATTTCAATGACAAACACCCTCTCTTTACAGACAAAACTTCAATTCCTTTCATCCCTTTAAAAAACCTCTCTGGAACATTCACGTCATAACCCAGTTCTAATAATAGAACTTTGAGCTGTGGACACACCAATTCTTCAGGAAGTTCTGCTAGTTTATTGCCCATTAACGAAATTGTTGTACAACCTTCAAAGCTTTTAGTGTTCCTTGGCCATTCCTTCAACCCAACGCCAGCCTTTACCATGAAACCATGCTCTTTAGATGCTATCTGAATAGCAACATCACGAACCAAGTCATGCATTTTCACATGCTTTTCAGTTCCAGTGCCTAACAGCATGCAACAATCTTTGAGGGTATTTATCGCCACAAGAACTTGTTTCCTTGCATCTTCAATGGACTCCACATCTTGATGTAACCCGTAGCCAACTGCGTACCTCGTCAAGTCCTCAATTGGAATGTTGTAATCTTCTGGAAATAAACAGCATAGCAAGAAACATAACTTGGTTTCCTCGTACTTCAAATGATCATAGCTGAACTTAAGACATGAATATATTTTTTTTTCTTCACCAATTCGTTCCAATTGAGAGTTTTTGAGCTTTCTAGACGCTACTTCCCACCCATCAACAGATTTACCTCTTAGAGCCCTTCCCACTGTCACAAGTGCTATTGGCAATCCTTGACATTCTCTCGCAACCTTCTTTGCCACTGTGTTCAAGTTAAAGTCCTCATCGTGTTGAAACAGAACATGTAACGGAACGGCTTTATTACTGGTTCCACCAATAGTTCTGTTATCTTAGATACAATGGATCCACCAACAACTTCGATAGCCATTTTCCACGAGTCTGAAAAATCAGAGAAATAAGAATTCCGACGGTGAGAGTGAGTCGTTACAAGTAAAATAGGCATTGAAAGGATGAGAACAGGAATTTCATTACCTTAGTTTGTGAAAATATGCATGAAAAGCACTGGTACTGATTGAGCAGCGAGGAACAACACGAGGAGGCCTTTAGCTGTATGGAATCCAACTTCAAAAGCAACAAGGCAAGGAAGGTATAAGTGTACGTACCAATGAACAATTAATTCCTTGTCCCCTCATCTATATATCTATCTATGCCATTTACACAAGTTACTTGGGGTGTTATTTTTTTTTCAAGATTATAATATCTTTAAATGAATTTCTTATTTATTTTAAATTGTCTTAATGCTGTTAATAAAATAAAGTTTAATAAAATCTTTCATTTCTTAGTTCTTTAAGATTTTTTATTCCTTTGATATCTTTATTCAATTCTAAGAGTTTATGTGGTTGGATTCAATTGCAACGAATTCATATTGGATATAAATTTATTGAATAAAATTTAACTTTATAATAATTTTTAATTTTATTGGAAATCGAAGACACTTAATATTGTTATGGACTGGAGAATCCAAAGAGTAAAAACAACTTCAAATAAAAAAAGTTTTTTTTTTAAAGCAAAAGACCGTATAAATGTATGAAATAGCATGGTGAGGAAAAGGAATAAAAAATATTGAGTAATTATCTACATATTGTAAGGTACATAAACATTATATATATTAATGAACCCCTTTTCGAAGCATTGAGTTTGTATGAAATTAACTAATTAAATCATGCATAAAAGATTTGACAAATTTAACCCTGTATTCATGAAATTTCAACAATTCGATCCAATGGACTTTAATTCTTAACGAAAACAAATACTGATGTGGAAAACATTAGGCACATGGCATACAATCTTGGCTAAAATGCCTTGCCCTAATTAAAAAGTAATCATTTTTATTTTTTAAAATGAATATGACTAATGTGGGATGAGATTTTTTTAAAATATTTTGTTTAATTTTTTAAAATGATTGTATTATGGTTTTTAAAAATTGTTTTTTTTTTTGTTTAATTAGGACATGATATTCTAAACACAATTATGTGACATGAGGCTAATATTTTCTGTTTGTTAACAATTAAAAGCAATTGGATCGAATTGCTTAGATGTAATAAATATTGGATCACGTTCGTTATATTATTTACGTGAGGTTTAATTTACGAATTTCATACAAACACAAGGTTTTAAAATATATTTTAAAAAAACATCAATAATATTATATTATTTAAAAAACACGAACTAATTCTCATTAGATTTTTAACTAAGGGGTGTTTGTCAATGTATTTGGAAAGCACTTTTGAAAATATTTGAGTTTTTATTTTATTTTTTATTTTTTATTTTAAATTAAAAATTTTAGTTTTTAGATTATTTTCATGTGTTAATGTCAAAAATAATTTTTAAAAAATAAAAAATATATTATTTTAATACATTTCTGAACAAAAAGTATTTTCAAAAGCAATCTCAGTCACACTCTCAAATAAATACTAAATCATGAGTTAATTGTTAGATCGATTAGATTTAATCGAATCATTTTTTAACTTGATTTAAAATAAAACCGGATGAAAATTAGGCAATGAATGATTACTAAAGCCTCCAGGGTCAAGGATTTGAGCAAGAGGGACATAAAAATGTGAAAAGAGGTGATTAGTACCTATTGAATTGTAAAGAGATTGTTTGATTTTGATAAAAATAAAATAAAAGGTTAGCAGGAACATACACGGTGTGTAAAAACATTGGAGATTTATTTCATTTGCTCTATTTTTTATGAGATTCCAAAGAAATGTGAATTCATGTGATCAAAATAAAAATAAAAATAAAAACTTTTACATTGTTGGTACCTTAATATTTTTCCAATTTGATTTTGGTACAAAGTTTTATTTTTGTTATTTTTAGTCCATGATTTGAGAGGAAAACGAGACTGTTTTTCTCTTATTTTGGATAATCTAAGGGGGAAATTGAAACAATCAAAAACTAAGGAGAGAAAATGGATAGGTGTCAAATGGTGAATTGAAATTAACCTCAAGATTTTTACTTGGCTATTGACTTGGAGTTTTGGTTGGTCCAGCCAGGTTGATTTCAATAAAAATAAAAATAAAAGAATTAATCTAGTAAATATCTTTAAAATAAAATCTATTAAGCTACCTTCAGATTTCGAGTTTCAGGGCAAAAATAAAATGCTTTCACATAAATCAAACAATCTCTTTACATTTCAATGGGTACTTATATGTCAAGGGTTTAAAAAATCAACTAGAAAATGAAAAAAAAAAGTTTGAAGAATTAGAGGAAAAAATTGTTTTTTGCTCTTCTTATTTTTACTTTTTAATTTCATTTTTTTTTTAATATTTTTAACAATAGATTTGTTAATTCTAGTCTCATGATTCAGGAAGCGAGTTTAGTGAATTAACAAAGATTTGTTTATTCTAGTTTCATGATACATGTTGCAAGTTTGACGAATTAGCTCTGGTTTTTTTTTTCATTTCTAGTTGATTTTTTATTTATATAATTTAATCATTTAATATTTTATTTATAATTAGTCTTAATAATTAACTAGGTTTGATTTAATATGTTTATGTCTCAATATTTTTTTTTTAAATATCGTCTTGATAAGTGTTTTAGTCGAGTTATATTTTTAATAATTGTTTAGGTTGTCTTTAAACTCGTTAGGTTAATCAGGTTGTATCAAATCAATTCTCACATGGTTTAAAAACTTTTTTACTAGAAAATATATTAGTAATATCTTGACATTATTTTATATTAAAAAAAATAATTTTAACTCACAACATAGTGCAAACTAATGAACTAAGTGTGCTCTACATTAGATATCACCATTGACTTTAGAAATGTTTGGCCCTGCAGTCCAACTATCTTTTAAAAAATTTCTCTGGTAAGTTTAATTGGTTTTTATATTTTAAAATAATTTTAATATAAAAAAAAAATTAAAACGTTTAGTGTAAATCAAAACACTCCATCTCCTACTGTCAATACATGATTTATGTTGTAAAAGAAAAAAAAAATGCCATGTAACAAGAAATAAAATACGGAGCATAGACCCACTCCCCCTCTTGGCAAGTAAACAAGATTTGGTAAGGAAATTTTGAAATATCTTGTTCAAAATCTGTAGGTGGATTTTCCAAATCAAATAAGCATGGAAGGTATACTTAAACAGTCGGCTATTTTTTGGCAAAAATTCAGACAGTAAAAACTTGAGCAATTATTTCGCAATGTTGTCCATTGACAAATGAGATATTGTGCTTTGATAATATTAAGTACACACACCATAACCCCCCCATTGCAATCAACATTCAAACTTAATTTTGTGTTTTATCCCATTTGATCCTTGTATGCTATTGACTTTATTTTATTGTAACCACCCACTTTCCATTGTGCTAGTTTGTTTTTGCATTTCAAAAATATTTTTAAATTTTTTTATTTGCTTCAAATTATTTTATTAGTATTTCTAGATCATTTTGATGTTCTAAAATCAAAAATAAATTTGTAAAAATAATAATTAAAAAAATAATTGAAGGTGAAATGTAAGGTGTATTAATTGGTTTTCTGTTAAATAAAGAAGAAGAAGAAAAATACTTTATTATATACCTTTGTATTGTACCATTTTTTTTATTCATCCTATTCTCCTCTATGATTGATTGTTAATTTCAACTTGATTTTGCTTTTTAGTACATCATTATATCATTTAATTTTGTATATGATTTAATATAAATTGAGTGTTTTTATACTTTTTTTTATTTTCCTCTTTCGAGGGGAACTTTTGTCTTGTGAAAAACTACTGGTCAAACCTTGACTGAAAATCTTACTCCTTGATCCTCTCGTATATTTACAGGGCTGAGTTAACATTACAAGCTGTATATTACCGATGCTCTTGGTTTTACAGGGATCTTGGTAAAAAAATAAAATAAAAATCAATTAATATCATTCTGATAAATTATGTTTACAAAAAGGTAACAAATAATTAGCTACAAAACGAAATAATTTGATTCGATTCATGTAAATCTTGGTTATAGCTATGCATCTATAAAACACACACTTCAATAAAGGACATCATTGATCCTTGCATGCTGTTGACTTTTTAAATATGAAAATAGCAACGTCATGTTTTGTGTTAGAAATTAGAAATAATAATAATAATAATAATAATAATAATAATTTCATTTTTATTTAAAATATTTTTCATAATAAAACACAATCTTGTATGAGTCAGAAACAAAAAAAAAAATGGTGCAGCCAAACTAAGCTATTTGGTATTCAACTTTCCACTTTGTATTATTATAGGATAAAAAATTGCATGCTACAAATAAGCTGGGATTTGTTCGAGTCGTCGTCTTTAGCACGTCAAAAGTAATTCATCCGAATAAATAGATGTTAATATGAAAAGATATCTTTTTTCAAATGTTTTTTTTCTGTTTATTGGTTGATGTATTATTTTAATATATTTTTAAATAAAAATATTTTTAAAAACAATCTCAACCATGCTCCAAACAGACATTAAATCTAAGGAATTGACATTATTATTATTTTAAAAAAAAAATCTTTTCTTAAACGTTAATTTTCATATTTTCTCAAATAATCAAGTCCTATGAATAGAAATTAAAAAGATAAATTTTAGATAAACACGTTGTAAGAAAATAACATTAAAGGTGATGCCATTTTTTTTCTTAAGCATAATGAACCATTACCTTAAATTTGTAGAAGTAATGTTAGTTTTTAGGATTTTTTTTGTTTTTGTTTTCTTTAATAATTAGATGATGATTCTGATTTTGTTAATTATTCTCATATTACTTTTATTTTAGGAAGTCTAATCATCATGTTGGATACGACAACCTAATTACTTGTGTTTTTTCTCTCATCATTTATTCTTTTCTATTTCTATTTTGTTGTGTATTTTTGTGTAAATATTTCTGTTTGACTATTATTTATGTTTTTGTATTATTTATTTTGTTGTGTATTTTTTCTGTAAATATTTCTGTTTGACTATTATTTATGTTTTTGTATTATTTATTTGGATTGTTTTGTGTTTGTTTGGGAGTACAGTTGAAATTTTTTTAAAAAAGTTTTTTTTATTTTGAAATATATTAAAATAATTTTTTATTTTAAATTTTTTTTTTTAATATCATCACATGAAATGATCTAAAAATATTTAAAAAATTTAACTTAAAATAAAAAATAAAAATATTTTTTTTTTCAAAAATGATTTTGAAAGGGAATGTAAACATGTAAGTCAAAAAAGGCTAATACCAAATTTATTTTCCTTAAATTGGTCGAGGTTTTTATAGGTGAGAACTTCTCAAGAAGAGCTGATCAATTCCATCCCTTTTATCCTTGAATAATAATAATAAATAAATAAAATAAGGAAAAAATAATAAAACCTTCAAATCCAGTCCAGTTTAGAAAGAAAAGAAAAATAGCCCGCCAAAAATCCTGTTCCCCCTCAAGGCTTACAACACAAGGTACAGAGCACAGCCAGCGATGAATTACCAAAAAAAATTTATTTTGATGGGTGGATGGGCAATGAAAGAGGTTGGATGTGGTTGTCTGCCACTCAGCTGAGAACGGTGACTGGCTGGGTTCATTTGTTTTATTGCGCTCATATGACTTTTTTTTTCTTTTATTCTTCCAATAGTCAATATATATATATATATATTTTATTATATCATTTTAAAATAACATTTGTACTGTACCTTTTTTTATTCGTACTATTCTACTCCATGATTGATTGTTAATTTCAACTTGCTTTTGTTTTTTAGTACACCATTATATCATTAATTTTGTATATGATTTAATATAATTTTGTACAAGTTAAGTATTAATAATAATTTTATATACGCTATGAATGATATTTTGCAAAACTCATAAAATAAAGCTATGGTCTAATCCATACAAAAGCCAACTAGGTATTACAAAAAGTATAATATAAATGGATCATTTATAAAAAGTCAGGGATTTCAAGAATTAATGGTGCATTCAAAGACCATAAGACTATTTGCTTTCTATTTTCTATTTCCTACAAGAATCAAGGAGCCAAATGAGGTTGAAATTTTCTATTAATTTTCAAAAAGACAAATAAATCACAATAATAAATGATAGACTTATAAAAACCTTAACCCAGTGAGAACTTTTTAAATAATTAGTTTTTAAAATTTTAATATAAAGAACTTTTTAAATAATTAGTTTTTAAAATTTTAATATAAAGAACTTTTTAGAATTTTAAATAATTTGGAAGAGTGGACCTTCGATGGACGGGTAATGGGAGAAGTTGGATCTGGTTGTCTGCCACTCAGGGCACATATTTTCTAATCGGGAGAAATTATGAAGACCACCTGGTAGCTGAGATTGAGAACGGTGACTGGGTGGGTTCATTTCTTTTGTTGTTTTCCAATCACGTGATATGCATGCCATTACTTGTTTTCTAAATACAAATCATCAAGATACTATGTTTTATTACACATAATAATAATAATATTTATTTTACATGAATATATTAAAAATAAGAAAATTCAAAGGACTTTAGTCTAAGAACTTGTTTAAGAGTGTGGTTGAAGTTATTTTTTTAAAGCGATTTTCATTCAAAAATACATCAAAATATTTTTTAAAAAAAATTATTTTTGACATCAATAAATGAAAATAATTAAGAGCACCAGAAAAATCTAATTTAAAATAAAAAATAATTTTTTTTTAAAATACAGTGTCAAACAGTATATAAAACATAAACATCAATATCCATAAGTGAAAAAAAACAAGCGTTGAAATGAAGACATGACACCACAAAAGTAACAATTAAGGCATGGTATTTGTGGGTTCTGAAGTTGTGGTCCAATTTATGTAACATATCATCACACATGGGAACATTGGTAATAATTTGTATTCCATGATGTTTATCCAAAATAACATAGCCCTACGGGGCAATGCATCTAATAAACCAAATAAATAAATGAATATAGTACTCGTATTAAACTAAAGAGCTTATTAAAATTACACTTAGATCTATTCAAATATACTTTATTAGGACTATATAACAAGATCCAAAATCCAGTTCATAAAGTACATGCTCCTCCTCCTCCTATATAAGATTTAAAATAACCCAAGCTATTATTCTGTCCTCCTATCATGTGAAAATGTCATGCGAGGCCCCACTATCTTTGTGGGATAATGTGCTTTGATAATGCTAAGTAACCATACCATAACCCCCCATTGCAATCAACATTCAAACTTAACTTTGAGTTTTATCCCATTTGATCCTTGTATGCTATTGATTTTGTTTTATTGTAACCAACCACTTTGTATTGTGCTGGTTTGTTCTTGCATTTTAAAAATATTTTTAATTTTTTTTATTTGTTTCAAATTATTTTTTAATAATTTTAGATAATTTTGATGTTTTAAAGTCAAAAATAAAGTTGTAAAAATAATAATTAAAAAAAATAGTTGAAGGTTAGATGTAAGGTGTATTAATTGGTTTTCTGTTAAATAAAGAAGAAAAAATACTAGAAGTACACAGGAAAAGAAAAGGGTGAAATGTAAGGTGTATTAATTGGTTGATGATGCAGTACTACTTTAATTTCTTTCCTTTTACAATCCATATTTCCAATAAGTAAATCACTAATTACCCTTTCTATTCTCATGCATTTCAAATTTGAATATAAGTAATGTATGATCGAAACTCAAAAAAAAGAAACAGCCCAAGATCGCAGAGAACAAAGGAGCAATAAACCACCACCATCAACATTACATCAGTATAAAGAAAATAATGATCAAGACAAAGCCATACACTTAACTGATAATTTCTTGATAACAAAAACAGCAGAAACAAAGAGCTACAGAGCTAAAGAAAATAGAGGTAAAAGACAGTTTACCTGAGAAAAAATTCAACACTGGATCGTTTCCTTAGCTTTAAGAAAATAGGTTTTTTCTGTTTGTCAAGAACAAAACGAAAATCATAGAGAGAGCTACGGTGGTGGTGATGGAGTTGGAGAAAATTTCAGGATTGGAAAAGGTTTTTTTGGTGAGTGAAAAGAAAGGGAGAATTTTGAGTACATAAAGGAGGGAGAAGAGGAGTCCACCAGGGAGTGATTGGTGCGCACAGTCCTTGCATTTTTAACAGCTAATAGGACAATGCATGGGTCGAACGCTGCCGGTTTGGTTTTGTGTGTTTAATAAAAGATTTTTTTAATTAAAAATATATTTTTTAATATTATCATACTAAGATTATTGAAAAAATATTTTCAAATTTTGATAGTAATTTTCTATTATAAACATATTAAAATAATATTCTTCTACTTTTAAAAACAATATCTAAAAAACATTAATTTAATATATTTTTAGATTAAAAACAATTTAAAATATATTTTGAAAGGCATATTCAACAATAAAAACAAACACTTCAAAAGAGATACTAAATTTTTGCCCCTCAAATTCCATATATATATATATATATATATATATATTATGGCATTTTTACTATTATTTTCTTCTTTTAGTTTTACGAAACAGCTTTATCTTGATGAACTTTTATACATTGAAACTAATTTAATCTCTAAAATATGAGGAAAGACAAATTTATTAGCATAATATCATGAAGATTCATCTCATCAAAACCTAATTTGTAGTTTATATTTTAATTACCATAGAAAATATAACCTATATCTTGTTCAAAATACAGGAAATAGAGTACGGAGCATAGACCCACTCCCTCTCTTGGCATGGAAACAAGATTTAGTAAGGAAATTTTGAAATATCTCGTTCAGAATCTGTCGTTCAAAACCTTAGTGAAATGTAAGGTCTATTAATTGGTTTTTTTATTAAATAAAGAAGAAGAAAAAAAATACTAGAAGTACACAGGAAAATAAAATTTGTGAAATGTAAGGTGTGTATATATATCATTTTAAAATAACCTTTCTACTGTACCATTTTTTATTCGTACTATTACAAGAAAGCTAAGGTGTGAATAATGTTTTACACTATTTATCTACATTTAAAAATAAAAATATTGTGAATTGGAATAGTAAAATTATTACTATCATCGGTGCACTTAAATTAAATTAAAGGGACTATCTTAAATTAAATTTCGAACACGGGCAGAGATGACGAGTTGGAAATTACTGAAATTTAAATTAATATATTTTTGAGAAAAAGGGCTGAGTTGGAAATTCAATTAACATATACCTAAAAGAAAACGAAATTTACTGTTGAAAACACTGTTCATACACACTCAGAGGCACTGTGGACGCGAGCTTTCTCCTCCGTGCGTCAGCTGAAGTTCGTCCACCCTGTTTTTTTCTCGCCTATGAACGATGTAATAACGAAATTAGCCCCCGAAAAAAAGACAAAAAAACGCCGCCCGGGTTTCAGGGGCCCCGAGGTAATTGACTATTCCGTCCGGTCCGGCCCGGTCCCGGCTCGGTTCGTCCGAAGCGGTTTTTTAATATTTCTTCAAACAAATGGGTAATCACCGCTTTTTAGCCCTCGATGACGACAAAATAACGCACAGGGTCGGAGGGCTAACACGGTAATTAGCCAATTTTTTATTATTATTCGCTCCGGGTTACTGTTGGCGCGTCCCATCACGCACCATCCATTTCACGCACGCCAGCGCTGTTTCGAGCGCGGCGTCAGGGCGTAATACGGCGTCCAAAAATTATCAACCGCCGTCTAGAACGATGTTTCGCCATGCTCTCTTCCACATGGGGCGGCGCGTGTAAACATGTTGTTCCCAGGTACGTGTCAATGGGCGTTTGAATTTCCCCCCCTCATTTCTCTCCTCCTCCAGCATGCTCGACGTCAATGAGGCAAGATGCTTTTTGGCAAACTTCATTTCAGTCCCTGAACGCCCGAATTTGTTGTTTTGACCCTTAATTCAATTATATTAGTTTTGATTTGTTTCAATTGCGTCCTTAAATTTAAAATCAGTGTAATATATAGTTTCAGTTCGGTCCTTCTACTTTTAATTTCCGGTTTGTGTCTAAATAGCTCAATAAATTCGGTACACAAGTTTTGATTTTTTCAACTATGTCCTTTGATTGAAATTCATAATAAATATGGTTTCCATTTCAGCCCTTGCACTTTTAATTTTTCAATTTAATCCCTTTATATTTGATTTTCATTTCAGCCCTTATACTTTTATTTTTTTATATTTCTAGAATATTCCCTACTTTTGTCCATGTATATATAAGTGTACTTAACATAATAATAATAATAATAATAATAATAATAATAATAATAATAATAATAATAATAATAATAATAATAATAATAATTTGATTGTTTTTCTTACTTACTCTTTTGTTAATGTTTTTTTTCTCCGTATAATTTAATAATTATTATTGTTTTGACAGTAATGGCAATGATATTTTATTTTATTCCTTTTGTTAAAGTTTATAGGATATTTTTAGTCTTTCATTAATTATATGTTCTAATATTTATTGAATATTATCTCATAGGAATATATATAAGGAGAAGAAAACATGACCTAGGATTTTTTGAATAAAAAAAATTAATATCAGTATTCTTAAATACATTTAATATAATGATATAATTAATAAATCGGATAACATAAAAAAAATTTGTCTTCGAATTTGAATTTTGTGCTTGACACAATAATAATAATAATAATAATAATAATTTGATTGTTTTTCTTGCTTGCTCTTTTGTTAATGTTTTTTTTTTCTCCGTGTAATTTAATAATTATTATTGTTTTGACAGTAATGGCAATGATATTTTATTTTATTCCTTTTGTTAAAGTTTATAGGATATTTTTAGTCTTTCATTAATTATATGTTCTAATATTTATTGAATATTATCTCATAGGAATATATATAAGGAGAAGAAAACATGACCTAGGATTTTTTGAATAAAAAAAATTAATATCAGTATTCTTAAATACATTTAATATAATGATATAATTAATAAATCGGATAACATAAAAAAAATTTGTCTTCGAATTTGAATTTTGTGCTTGACACAATAATAATAATAATAATAATAATAATAATAATAATAATAATAATAATAATAATAATAATAATAATAATAATAATTTGATTGTTTTTCTTGCTTGCTCTTTTGTTAATGTTTTTTTTTTCTCCGTGTAATTTAATAATTATTATTGTTTTGACAGTAATGGCAATGATATTTTATTTTATTCCTTTTGTTAAAGTTTATAGGATATTTTTAGTCTTTCATTAATTATATGTTCTAATATTTATTGAATATTATCTCATAGGAATATATATAAGGAGAAGAAAACATGACCTAGGATTTTTTGAATAAAAAAAATTAATATCAGTATTCTTAAATACATTTAATATAATGATATAATTAATAAATCGGATAACATAAAAAAAATTTGTCTTTGAATTTTAATTTTGTTCTTGACACAATAAGAATAATAATAATAGTAATAATAATAATAATAATAATAATAATAATATTATTAATAATAATAGTAATAATAATAATAATAATAATAATAATAATAGTAATATTACCCGGGGAAAAATACAACTCAAAAAAACAAAAGGTAAACAAATTTGCCTAGATTATATACAATTAAAAAATATATTAGGCACTTTCTGTTTCGACTACTAATCGTTCTTTTTAGACAAACGAAATAAGTAATTATAGCACGTAAAAAATATATATTCCTTTTTTTGAAAAAAATATTGCAATGTTTTTATTTATAATGTGTCGATCTAATATTACTTGGGGAAAAAAATGCAACTCATATTGTTTTTTTTTAACAAATTTACCTAGGTTATCTACAATTAAAAAATATAAAAATCACTTTCCATTTCGATCACACTATATAATATGTCAGACTAAGTATATGTGTTTAATATTTATTTAATATTATCGCCTAAAAATATATAAAGAGAGAAAAAAAATGACCTACAATTTCTTAAAAAAAAATTAATATCGGCATTCTTAAAGATATTTAATATAATAATATGATGAATAAATCTTATAAAAAAAACTTTGCTTTGAATTTAAATTTATATTTTAGACCCTTTGTTTGTTTCTTTTAATAAACAGTAACCTTTTTTTCACATGTATTTTTGATTTTTTACTGTCCAACTCAGTTGTTCTTTTTTAACCGGGTTTCTTTTGTTGTTTTGTTTTTTTGACCAGAGTATCCGTGACAACAAATTTCTTATAAATCATTTAACCGTCTTAGCAAATTTTCTAACAAATTTTATCAAATTTTTTTTACCAATAACAATATTCAATCACATATTGGTTGAAAAAAACCATTTTTAGCATATTTTATCAATTACAATTATACTAATTAAATATTAAAATAACAAAATACAACATTTATAAAATCAATTAATTTTCTACATTGATAAAAATGCCCAGCGAAGCGGGCTAATCAGCTCGTAAGATACTAAATGCTATCTAACGAATTTAATTTTGTTTTACGAATTTAGCAACATGTTCGTTTTGCATTGCGAAATTAAGGTTTATTTTATTTTATTCTAAATTAGATTAAATAATCCAACTAACCAAACAGAACTGACTGAATAATCTCATACCTTTAGTTTATAACAAGTTCTTCCTATATTAGTTTTAGTCCAGTTTTTCAATTTTTATTTTTAAATAATTGAAGGTGAAATGTAAGGTGTATTAATTGGTTTTCTGAAGAAGAAGAAAAATACTAGAAGTACACAGGAAAAGAAAAAGGTGAAATGTAAGGCGTATTAATTGTTGACCATGCATTTACTGCGTGGGGTCGAAAGTTGATGGAAGCTGAAGGATCAATTAAGGCCTGTCTCGGTTTTCGACAATTTGGAAGAGACTGGTGAATAGATGAACACTAATTTTTTTTTTTATCTAAAGTTAAAAAGATTAAATTTTCAAAAAGACAAATAAATCGCAATAATAAATGATAGACTTATAAAAACCTTAACCCAGTGAGAACTTTTTAAATATTTTTGCATTTTAAAAATATTTAAATTTTTTTTCTTTTGCTTGAAGTTATTTTTTAGTAAGTTTAGATTAAATTATTTTTTGCAGGACGACGGTGGTTTTCGAGAATTTGAAAGAGTGGGCCCTACCGTGGATGGGCAATGAGAGAAGTTGGATCTGGTTGTCTGCCACTCAGGGCACATATTTTCTAACCGGGAGAAATTATGAAAACCAACTGGTAGCTGAGAAGGGTGAGGGGTTTAATTTGTTTAGTTGTTTTCCAATCACGTGATATGCATGCCATTCATTCTAAGGTAATTCTTCGAGATGCTTTTCACCTTTGACGCTCTTCTGCGCCCGAATCGATGAGATGACGCGTCACCAACGATATTATTTTCTACTTTATTAATTATCCATAAAATAAGATAACTATTAAAAATATTTATCTATTTTAATCAGTTGACACAAGTATCTTAGTAAGATCAATCCCACACCATTAGTGTTTAAGTAAAGTGTTGTTAGAGTTACTTATCCTAAACCTCATCTTCCATTCCTCTCCACTTTGCTGTCCGTATGTTGGTTTCTCTCAATTCTCCAAAACAGTCAATCAACCAATCATGGCCATGGACGGAGATGCTGTTGGGAGTTTTGAAGACTGGGAGCTCTTAGTCAGCTCTGACTCGGACCTGATTAACTCACCCATCTCAATGGCTAATTCTTCCAGGCTCACCCATCCCATCTCAGTGGCTAATTCTTCCAGGAGATTCGAAGAGATTATGGCCGATACTGAAAGTATGTTCAGGTTAGATTACTTATCTCTCGAAAATAATAATAGGTATGTTAAAACTACCCTCGATTCTACTGATGAAGATTCTGTCGAGTCTGATCATCCGAGCTGGATAGACTCCGACTCAAAAACTCGATTCTAGAGGAGGAACTCTAGTGATCAATGGTGAGAGCAGACATCTTGAGGGTTATTTTGGCATAAATTTTTCAACGATAATTGTTATTTTTTCCTCTGTCGGTGGAGATTGTTTTTGGAGTAATGAGAAACTAGCAAAACAGCTCGATTATGTTTTATGCAAGCTGTGGTCCGAACACATTTTTTGGTGGATCCCATGACAATAGAATCTGTGGTTGTAAAATAACCAAATGATCATAACACCAAATTTCCTCAAACCTCACCCACAACCACAATACCAAACGGCTACTAAAACCACTACAATCTGTTTTTGTTCCTCCATTAAACAAAACCACTTGCTTATATGATGTTTTAGTTTTTCAAATTGTTAAGAAAAATAAAAATATGTAAAAACGAGAAGGTCTAACTCATTCAAGAAATATTAACATGTAAAAAACCCCTTAAATTAACAGGTCGTTGCCTTACAGGTTACGCCGAGTCACCCGGATTGCAAGAAATTTCACCAGGTCAATTACAAGCCCAGGTTTTCGACAAATTGGAAGAGTTGTCTGCCACTCAGGGCAGCTGAGAACGGGGACTGGGTTCATTTGTTTTATAGCGTTCATAAGACTTCTTTTTTCCTTTTATTCTTCCAATAGTCAATATATATATATATATATATATATATATATATATATATATCATTTTAAAATAACCTCTGTGCTGTACTTTTTATCCGTACTATTCTCCTTTATGATTGATTGTTAATTTCAACTTGCTTTTGTTTTTTAGTACACCATTATATCATTTAATTTTGTATATGATTTTAATAATTTAGAATTTATTAATTTAATTTAATTTAATAATTTAGAATCCTGGTTGAGAATTTATTTATTTCTATAAAAGAACTTTTAAATAATTTAGTGCAGAAATTTTAACCACCCTCTTCGCATTGTGCTGGTTTGTTTTTGCATTTTAAAAATATTTTTAAATATTTTTAGTTGTTTTAAATTATTTTTTAGTAATTTTAGATATTTTTTTTTGACATTCTAAAGTTAAAAATAAATTTGTAAAAATAATAATTAAAAAAATAATTGAAGGTGAAATGCAAGGTGTATTGATTGGTTTTCTGTGAAATAAAGAAGTAGAAAAAAACTAGAAGTACACAGGAAAAGAAAAAGGTGAAATGTAAGGTGTGTTGATCATATAATAGGGTCAATTAGGGCCTGTCTCGGTTTTTGAGAATTTGAAAGAGTGGGCCCTACGGTGGATGGGTAATGAGAGAAGTTGGATCTGGTTGTCTGCCACTTCAGGGCACATATTTTCTTATCGGTAGCTCAGAAGGGTGAGGGGATTCATTTATTTTGTTGTTTTCCAATCACGTGATATGCCCTTCTGCACCCGCATCGATGAGATGACGTGTCACCAACGACATTATTTTCTCAGCATGGTGCCCACATTCCACCACTTTAGTGCGTTCGGTGGGTCTGTGATTGAAAGCGTATGCGCCAAAACCACGTCTTTTGAGAATGCCTTAGAAAAGAAATCAAACATACATTTACTGCGTTCACATGACTTTTTTCTTCTTTTATTCTTCCAATAGTCAATATATATATATATATATATATATATATATATATATTTTTTTTTGTTATATCATTTTAAAGTAACCTTTGTACTGTACCATTTTTATTCGCACTATTCTCCTCTCTGGTTGATTGTTAATTTCAACTTGCTTTTGCTTTTTAGTACACCAGCTATTTTTATAACTGTTAGGAACTTAGGATTGAAAAAAATAATAGATTTTATTAGTTTAAAAATAAAATTTAATATCTATAAATAAAAGGTTTAATATAATAAAATATATCAATATATTCTATTATAACAATAACAATGAAGGCTTAATATCTAAAAATATTATTATTATTATTGTTAAAATAATAAAAATTATTAAATTACCTTGAGTAAAAAAACTCTAAAATATTAACAAAAGAAAAAGCAATAAAAAAACTAAATTATTATTACTATTGTGTGAATATTGGAAAAATAAATTCTATAAAAGAATAAAAAAGCCCAAATTTTTTAACAAAAGAGCAAACAAAAAAAAAATATTAAAAAAATATTAGCTAAAAAAATCATTTGACGTGAAAATAATAAAAAAAAAACTAATAAAAAACCAAAAGAAAGAAAAAGGAAAAACAAAATAAGAAATATCAATTTTATTATTACTATTATTGCTAAAACAATAAAAATTATTAAATTACCATAAGGAAAAAAACTCGAAAACATTAACAAAAGAGGAAGCACAAAAAAAACTAAAATTATTATTATTGTTATTATTATTGCGTGAATAATGGGAAAACAAATCCAATAAAAGAATAACAGAAGTCCAAAAACTTTAACAAAAGAGTAAACAAAAAATATAAAAAATGTTAAAAAAATATTAGAAAAAAAATCATTTCACGTGAAATATAATAATAAAAAACTAATAAAAAAAACCATAAGAAAGAACAAAGAATTTTTTTTTTAGAAATATCAATTTTCAAATGATCACAAACACAAACTAAAATCTAATAACATTTTTTTTCAAAAAAATGCTACCTCAACAAAAGATAAAATAATAAAAATTAAAAATCAAAGCTAAGAGCACATACATATGTATAAACATAGATAAAAATAGAGACTATTTAAGAAATAAAAAAAATAAAGGAATTAAAATAAAATACTAAAAGTGTAAGGACTGAAATGAAAACTAAATATATTATCAATTTCAAACAAAGGACAAAATTGAAAAATTCAAATCTTCTGTACCGAATATATTAAGGGATTTAAAATCAATCCGGAAATTAAAAAAAATGAGGACCGAATTGAAACTGAATATATAATCAATTTCAATTGAAGGATCCAATTGAAACAAATCAAAACTTATATAACAGAAATAAGGACCACACATCACAATTAAAAGAGAAGGGACTGAAATGAAAAAGACATGAAATCGGGGGCTGACGTGTAATTTAGGTTGCAGGAGAGAGAAAGGGGTAAAAAAGGTTCAACCGCCCACCGGATCATACTCGGCCACCTTTGTAGAGCACGCGTCGCTCCATGAGGAAGAGGACAAGGAGGCTCATCGACTGAGACGCCGGAAGGACATTTTCTGCCACCGTAAGAGTCCTCACGCGCCTCTCGAATAGGGTGTGAGGCTGAATACCGTCGGCCGCTGTGCCACACGTGCCGACAATAATTCAAGAAAAATAATAAAAAAAAATATGGTCAATTACCGAGATACCCCTGCATCCAGGTCATCAATTTTGTCTTATTTGGGGGCATAGCAGTATTTAGTCATTTTTAAAAAAAATATGAAATTCCCGTGGCAACCCTCCCACCCAGAGCTGATTTTTGTATTTTTCGATGGATAGAATGGTTATTTTACTGTGCAAAGAAATATAAAAAAATCTATAGATCGGGTGACCCTAACCGGACCAAAAATGTCCAATTACCGTGGCACCCCTCCCGGCAGGGCATGTTTTTTTGTCTTTTTCGAGGCATATAATGATTATTTTACTGTACAAAATCGTAAAAAATCAGTAAACTGCAGAATCGAACGAACTGACCGGAACGACCCAAAAATTGAGCAATACTATTGTAATCCACAGTGATTTGTCTCACATTACACATTAACTGAACCATGATCTCTCTTAATATATAGTATAATAATTATATCATTTAATTTTGTATATGATTTCAATATAAATTGAGTGCTTTTATACTTTTTTTATTTTCCTCTTTCGAGGGGAACTTTTGTCTTTCTAGTGAAAAACTACTGGTCAAACCTTGACTGAAAATCTTTCTCCTTGATTCTATCGTATGTTTAGTTTGGTGAGTGCTAATACACTTGGAGAATTAGCAAATGTAATAGTGGATCCCCCCTTCTCCTTGCAATGGCTAAGTTAACATTACAAGCTGTATATTGCCGATGCTCTTGGTTTTACAGGGATCTTGGTAAAAAATAAAATAAAAATCAATTAATATCATTATGATAAATTATGTTTACAAATATACTTGATTTTACTTCCTTATATCTCTCATGTGCACTCTTATTTGTTAAAAGGATTTGCTCCACCTGAAGTAGAAGCATTTGTGTTGCCGATGATACTTGACATATTTGATAGCAAATACTCATTTTATATGAGAGGTATTATAAAAAAAATGCAAAATTTATGCCTTTTATGATTTTTTGTAAGTTTAATAGGTTTAAAAAATTCTCAAGTTTAAACAATTCTCATTAAGTTAATCAGGTTGTAGTAGATCAATTCTCATATGGTTTTAAAACTTTTCTACAAGAAAATATATTAGTAATATCTTGGTATTATTTTGTATTAAAAAAACTAATTTAACTCACAACATAGTGAAAACTAATGAAATAAATGTGCTCTACATGACTGAGATTTCACTATTGACTCTAGAAGTGTTTGACACTATAGTCTAGCTACCCTTTTAAAAATTTTCTCTTATAAGTTTAATTGGTTTTTGTATTTTTAAATACTTTTAATATTTTAATATCAAAAATAAAATAACTTTTAAAACGTTTAGTGCAGATCAAAGCATCTGCATCTCCTACTGTCGCTCCCCCTCTTGGTATGGAAACAAGATCTGGTAGGGGAATTTTGAGATATCTTGTTCAAAATCTGTAGGCAGATTTTCCAAATCAAAAAAGCATGGAAGGTATTCTTAAACGGTCGTGTACTTTTTTGGCAAAATTTGGACACTAAAAACTTCAGCAATTATTTCCTACTGTTGTCCATTGACAAATAACATATTGTGTTTTGATAATGTTAAGTAAACACACCATAACCCCCTATTGCAATGAACATTCGAACTTAATTTTGAGTTTTATTCCATTTGATCCTTGCATGTTGTTGACTTTGTTTTATTGTAACCACCCACTCCACATCGATTTAGTGCTTGTTTGTTTTCGCATTTCAAAAATATTTTTATTTGCTTCAAATTATTTTTTTAAGATCATTTTGATCTAATATCAAAAATAAATTTTTAAAAATATTAATTAAAAAAATACTATTTGGATATATTATTATTTTATTTTATAAATACCACCTCATCAAAACTTTATAGTTTGTATACCTATGAGATACTTTCGTTATATGATAACTCTTTTGTTTTCAAAATGATGTAATTAAAGAAAGAAAATATGTAAAAATTAATTAATATTAATTAATTAGGTGTCGTATGTACTCTTATTTCCTGGTACACAGTAACATTTCTAAAAAGGATTTATCTTGATGATAGAAGATATGTATATCTATTTGATATTATTTTTCTAATTATATTTGAGTGTGTTTTAAAAATATATTTTTTAGAAAAAATAATCAAACTAATATTTTTTTCAATAATTTGTAGTGAATTAAGTTGAAAGTTTGTGGTTGGTACGTAGAAGTAGTTTAGTTTCATCTCTTAGCATCTTCAACATTGAGTTAATTAGATATTATATTTTTTTAATTTTTTTTTTACAATGTTATCCTGATATCATGATCTGAGTCATGAGTTTTCAAGTTATTCTAGGTAAATTCAGGTCATTTATATGATTTTTTTATTTAATTTTATTATTCAACAATGAGTTTATTATAAATTGAGTTTTGTAATCTATTTGATTTTTTTTCTATGAGGTTATGTCTAAGTCGCGACCCTAACAAGTTAATTTAGGTTGACTCAAGTTATTTTTTTGATTTATTTTATATAAACTTATTATGATCTTATGACTCATATCATTGGTTTGGTGAATGAACCCAGATTGAATTGAGTTATTATTAAAGTTGTTGAGTTAACCGGATCATATCAGATCAAACCTCACATAATTTATTTATTTTCACAAGAAAATCTCTACTACCAATGATTTTTTATGTTATTTTTTTTTATCTTCGACACATAATAAATATCTAAAATGATATACAATAAGTTAAAACAATATACTTGAAAGTTGTACAAGAAAAGCATACAAATCATGTCATTCATATTACTTTACAATTAATTATACTTAATAACTAGAAAAAATGATTTTTTATATTTTATTTATAATAAAAAGTTATGACATTAACAAAAAAATACTTTTAATTTTACGTATTACTAAAACTTCTTCTATGAGTATATAAAATAAAAATGATTTGTTCTTGATCATTTATAATTATTTTTTTCATATGAAAAGGGATTTTTTTTTTGTAAAGGACAAACTTGACATATAAATATATATGTATATGTTTTTCGAAGTTAATACAAATTTATTTAGAAACTTTGATAAAATAACCCAATTTCTTTAACTTTTACCATAAATTGCAGCACTGAAACAAACAATTGAATAATAGATGGAGATTTAATTTTATTTACTTTCCATTAATTAGCGGAAGAGCCTCAATTTATCACTATGTATTGAATTTGCCTGTTTAAATTAATCAGTGGAGAAATATAAAGGACTTACTTGGAGCTGTGCCAACAAATCACCCAATTCTTCGTGTCCATCAATGGCTAACACTTTCAAAGAAGGCAACAACTGGGCAGTAAAATTGGCGAATCCATTTTGGACACGAAGTGAAGCATTTGCCATTTTTTCCTTTTTCATTTTCCAAACGATCCACTCCTTTCATCTCGTTTTCTGCATCTTCTAGCATCTTGCAGACGATAAAGTGCCAAAGCCATGTTCAGCATTTGTTCATCGAAATCCTGAACAAAATTGTTGAAACAAAATTGTTCCACCAATAGTTTTGATATCTTAGATACAATGGATCCAGCAACACCTTCGATAGGCATTTTCCACCAGTGTGAAAATCAGAGTAATAAAGATGCAGACTGTGAGAGTGGGTCATTACAAGTAAAATAGGAATTTTATCACCTTAATTTGTGAAAGCTACCCAAAATAAAACAAAAAAATAATAAAATAAAAGGGGTTGGTGTCGGCAGAAAAATCAAGGTGGAAATTTTGGACCTTTTTGACAGCTCGATCGTACCTCTTTTGTACCAAAAAATAAAGGAAAAAGCAGTTTCAAGCCTAAAATAATTTATTATTCGATAAATCTGTGTAAAACTTAAGTCGAAAGACATAATTATATTTTTATGGGTCAGTTTGATTTAATCGCCGATCAATTTAAAGTGTAATTATGTTTAGTGATTAATTTAGAGCCAATTGAAGGATTTAATTAAGCGCAAGGACTTAATTATACTTTAAATGATCAAATTAATTTTTTAAGGGCTTAATTGGTGAGAAATTAAGTTTGGAAGCCTAATTTGGGTTAAATTGAGAAGATCGGAATTTTCAGAGACAAAACTTTTTTGGATGAAATCGAAAGCCAAAATTAAAGAAAAAACATCATTCTTCCCGATTTTTCCCGTCAAAAAACTCTTTTTTGTCACAACCCATTTTTAATGTCATTTCAAATTAAAAAAAAAACTTGTCTGTTGAGGTATTACCGGCAGCCATGCTTTGCCATGCCAGCAGCCATGCTCTGCAACCTACCACCACAACACCCCCATTCCTGGACACCACTTCCATACCTGCAACCATCACATTGAGTCTATAAAGGGGGAGCAAATTTACAGAATATGTGGCAGGAAATAATACTGAAAAAACAGGGGGAGTAGCATGAAACAATACATAAACGGGGAAGACAACACATATGATAGCAAACAGGCAGACGATAACACAAACACAAAAATTTGCAGAGACACCGTGACCAAAAACTTGCACATGACAGCCACCCTTCCATCTCCCTCGGCGTCGGCAAGACACCAGCACCTGCAGGACACTAGCATCGGCAACTCTCTCTCTCTCTCTCTCTCTCTCTCTCTCTCTCACTTGCAACGTCAACCCTCTCTCTCTCTCCTATAACGTCGTCCTTCTTCTCTCTATCCTCCAGCCAGCCCTCGGTGAGCACCAACATCATCCCCTCAGCACCGACGACTCCTCTTCCATGCCAGAAGCTCCACCGTGACCCCTGGCAGCAGCAACAAGCTCCAGCGATGAAGGTAGCAGCAACAGTAGCGTATATCGTCCAAGCTTCCGGTGCTCCTCCGGGCCACCAAAGGCCACCATTTCCGACTCCACCACCATAGAAAGAACCACCTTGGCCTCTACCCGGCGGTAGTAGTAGGTAAACCTCTCGTCACTGTCGACCGAACACCCCGTTAGTGTTCACGTAAGACGTGAAAAGCGCAAGAGTGAATTAATTCACGCAATACATGAATAGTGTAGCAGTTTAGTGTTTTTTTTCCTTTAATTGATTGTGTCCTAGCCGGGCTGTTCTCGACCCAGCCCAGTTGGTTGGGCTGCGTCCAGCCTAAGCCCAGCAGAGTTGGGCCTTTTAAAAATATTATAAAAAAATACAATTAAAAAAACAAACAAAAATGTGTTGTTTTCGTGCATAGGACCGAATTCCAAAGTTTTTCCAAGCATATTTTTCGTTAAAAAAATATATGTTACATCTTTCACATGTTTTGAACGAAAATTGGATATCGTAACCAGTTTATGATTATCGGTTGGAATTTGGCCAAAATATCAAAAAAATTAATAATTATTTTGTTTTAGCTATCGTGGTGTAAAATTAAATTGTAAATTACATCCACGGATAGTAAAAAAAAAGAATTTTTTTGTAATGGAGTGTAAAAAATTCCAAACTTTAGAATGATTATGTTTTCAACTTCCAATGAAGTAAGGACTCCCTCATGAAGAGAGATCTAATTCAAGCCTTAGAAAATACCAACGAATAAAAAATGACTTAAGAAAAACAATCAAACAACAATGCAACTTACCTTAGATAGGGTGCATTGGGGGTGATGCGTGTTCCCCTTGCACAACAAGTCCCCTTACCCAGACTCTCGTAGACCATTAGGTTTCCTAGTGACCTTAATACGAGGTGGCGACTCCTAAGAATTATAGTCGTAATTTTTACGACTATAAAACACCCTCCTTTCACCGTGCGCCGTTCTTCCCTCTGGGGATGACAGGGCACGAAAAGCCAAAAAAAAATCATCGCGACAAACGTTATGATAATTATGAGCTCTCTTATTATATCAAAACATTGTTCTTAATGCTCTTGATTAATGCTTTATTAAAGTTGGAAAAATCTATATATATTAAAGTTGTTGAAATTGATATATATTATATTTTTTTTACAAAAAATATGCTTGGAAAAACCTTGGAATTCGGCCATATGCTCAAAAGAAAAATGTTTTTTTTTAAAAAAAAGAAAAATGTTTTTTTTTAAAAAAAAGAAAACAAAGATACATTTTTTTATTTTTTTTATTTCATGTATATTTTTGTATTTTTGTATTTTTTTCCTAGTTTTAATTATTATTTTTTATTTTTATGGGCTGCCTGCCCAACCCAGATGGGCCGAAAGGCCATTCACTTTTGGGTTGGACTCCTAGCCTGGGTGGTCCAAACGACCCACCCATTTAGGGGTTGGGCTTCCAACCCACCTCCTTTTGGGTTGGGCTTCCAGCCGTGGCCCGGGCGGCCCACCTCCTTTTTGGGTGGCCCGACTGGACATCATGTCTAACCCGTCCATCACCCACTATTCACCATGTGAATAGTGGGACATGAATTGCGTCTCATTGTTCATCGAAGGTAAATAGTAACTAAGAGGTTGATGGAGGGAGACGAACAATGTACTTGTCACTGCCGCCGTGTACAGGAGACCGAGATGGTTCTGCTTATGGTGGCAGCATCGGGAGTGGTAGCCTATGGTGATCGGGAGAGGCGCTAGAACCTGCTGCAATGGAGAAAGGAGAGAGAGAGCCCATTGTTGCGTGTCGCTAGAGACTTGTTGCGTGTCGCTGGAGGTAACAAAGAGGTTGCTGGTGTTGAGGAAGGAGGTGAATGTGGTGGTCGACAACATAAAATTTGCACACTACCGAGGGTCAGCCGTTACTGGTAAGGGATTGGTGCTTACATTAAGGGATTCTTCTTTGAATGTTATTCAGCTAGCCTTTATCAATTGTAGGAGTTTCCTTTTGAAGGCATTGCATATATGGATGTTGTGTCATGCGATTCCTGCGTGGTATTTACAATGAGATCCAGCTTGTACCAACTAGGGTAAGGGTAATGGGGGTAATTGTTCCTAAGTTCTTTGATAATTTTTCGAGAAACTTTTATTTTGATTTTTTGACAAATTCTTGGTTTGATTTCCAGGCCTTTTGGTAGGGAATGGAGATTCGAAGTTGACATTTGCAACTTAGGATGATAAGGAGCTATATTTTGAAGTTCCAATCTTTTCGATTAAACTTGAATTAAGCTCAAGAACTTGATTTTTCATCAATTAAGCTCTTAATAAAATTAATTTAACCCATTTAAAGTATAATTAAGTCTTTCAATTTTACCCTAAATTAATTCTTAAACATAATTATATTTTGAATTGACCCACGATTAAATCAAATTGGCCTATAAAAATATAATTATGCCTACCGACTTAAATTTTACACAGATTTATTTAATAATAAATTATTTTAGCCTTAAATCTGTGTTTTCTTTAATTTTTTGGCACAAAAAAGGTACAATCGGGGTCTTGAATCCGCCCAAAATTTCCAAACTTAATTTTCTACCAACACCAACCTTTTTTATTTTATTTTATTTTTATTATTTTATAATTTTTAGAGAATAACCCAAAAATGGGTTATGAAACTTGCTATGTAGAATGTGGATTTATGGGCTTTCCAGTAAAACAAAGTAAAATAAATAAATAAGTAATGAGTGATATAATAATAATAAAAAAAAGAATGATGGTGTCTAGATCAAATTATGGTGTAGTGAACAATACGTTTAAAATTGAAAGGGATTGAGCATCCACAAGAGTAGAATTATTAGTCAATTGCCCTTCTTTAATTCACCAAACACAGATAAATTTTACTCTTTAAAATTTAAAGTCTTTATATTCGTATCATATTTCAGGTAAATGTTAAAAATATTAATTATCAAGATTAAAGTTTTAATTTAATTGTATGCATTATTAAGAAGATTTTAAAACTAATTATTTTTCTAATGAAACTAATAAATTAAAACATCAAAATATATAATAGGTATTTGATTAGTATTTACCATTATTTAACCCTTCAACAAGATAGATTTCGGTATAAACTTAGATATAAAGAATAAGTGAGTCTAGTAGAAGAAAATGGGGATTGAATTGAACAAATATTTCTTTTTCTTTCGTCATGGATCATACTTGCAAACATTTATGAACACATAATATATGCATCATAATATAAAATAATACAAAATAATAACAAATAACACAAGATTAGTAGAAATACACGCACGTTATAGTAGAGAAAGGAATGGAAGATTCACGATTAGTTGATTGCAACCACAAATATAATCCTTAATGTATGTAGTGTTACTATAATTATGAGCTCTCAAGGTTTTTTTTCTTAAATGATAATTAGGGGAAAAAAAGGAAAGCACCTGAGAAGAAGACAATAACAAAATTAAATGAAGAACTCTCTGCCACTTCCAAGGATAAAACTAGAGCTATATGATTTGTCCCAATATCCCACTCAAGGAATATGATTTGCCCTTAAAGAAAAATAAGAGAAAAAGGAAGAACGCATTCCTTACTTCAAATTTGAGTTACTTATAAAGTAAGCCAAACCTTGATGGATCGATAAAATAACTCAACGACTCAAAAAATTATTTGTTTCTTACAATATTAATTTAAGATTTTTTTTAAAGTCATATAAATATTCTTTTTATGAATACACATGTTTGAGTTTCAATGACATACTCTAAATCCAACAGAAAATGAAAAAACTACCTCCGAGTTTTATGAGAAATTTCCTATTCTAATTGCACGCCCATAGATATATTCATTTGCATGAACTCACATATATATATATATATATATATATATATATATATATATATATATATATATATATATATATATCTGTGTGTGTGTGTGTGTGTGTGTGGGCGCGCGTGTGTATATGCGTGGCCAGTAAATGGTAAGAAATACAGAGGAAATAAGAAAATTATAAGCATACAAATTAATTAGTTCGTATGCGCCTGTATTATGGAATTGAAATAATTTTGACCGTTTAACTATTTATAGTAATAAATTGTTTGGTAATTTAATTATGTTATCGTAATTGTGCATGCAGTGTTAATTATAATTATTTCTGTTTACATTGTCACGATTGGGTTTAACCAAAAATAGTAGTATACTATAAAATATGCAGGTTGAATTAATTTTTTTTAATGTAAGAAAAAATATTTAAATGTTACTAATATATTTTTCTTGATAAAAAAAATTAATTGTTGGAGAATTTATCAAATATAACTCTAATGACTTTACAAGTCTAAAAGCAACAATTTCAAGATAATATCTTTTTATTAATATTAAGATAACTACATATTTGATTGAACTTTCCCGAATTAACATGTTAAATCCACGATCCAGATTATAAGAAATTTATAACCATGTAGAAAGCAAATCAAAATAAATTACGAAGCCTAACTCCCAACCAATCTAATGTTAAAGGACCTAAAAAGTTAACCTATTGAACCTGTAACCCTATTCATAAGATCAAGATAAACCCATGGAAAGCAAATCAAAATAAAGTACGAATCCTAGTTCTTAATCAGGTCAATATCAAATTATGAGATTAAAAAAGAAATTAATTAACTTGGATTATTAAACCGAGATAACCCCATAATAAATATATGATTTAACTCAGGTTAACCTATCAAATTCATGACTTTGATCACGAGACTGAAATAACCTCATAAAGAGCAAGTCAAAACAAAGTATGAAGTTTTATTCTCAATTGTCAACCTAGGTTAACCATTAAGCCCTATACACATGTCATGAGACTAGGTTAATCTCATATAATAACAAACTAAAATAGATCACAAGGTCTAATTTTCAATAGAACACAATATTAAATGATGAAATAAAAAAAATGAATCAATTGAGTTAGACCATAAAACCCACAACCGGACCATAATAAACAATAAGCAAACATGATGCCCTTGGTTTTTTAAGTTTTGGACACTTGAAAAGAAACACAATTGGGCAAACAAACACATGCCCTTATTTCTCACAATAATTAATGACTAAACATGAAACCTTACATAGGTAGACAATAAAGATACCCTTATTTTTTAAAGTTCACACGACACACACATAGATAGATAAGTCCATATATATCCTTCTTTTAACAGTTCTTTGGCAAAAAATACTTCCACCAATTAAAAAATATTTGCAGCCCTACTGACTCTCACCACACCATCTTCACCTCCATCTTCTTCCTTGGCTTTCGGAGCAACCGATTGCTTGAATCCTCGGCTACTTTGAGATACCCGCAAAACCAATTCAAGCATGGCATACACATTATTATTGAGTGAAACAAAAAACACTAAAAGAGAGGCAGGAAATCAAAGTAGAACCAACGAGCACCTTTGATTGAACAACCTACCCTCGATGCTACTCGATGAAGGTTCAGCTGAAGTCCGATAATCCAAGTTGGATAGACCCCGACTCAAAAACTCGGTTCCAAATGAGGAACTCTTGTGATCAATGGTGAGAGGCATATCTTAAGGGTTATTTTGGCATAAAATTTTCAACAACAATTGTTTTTTTTTTGTCACTCGACATGTTTTTTGGAGTAATGAGAAGCTGGCAAAGCAGCTCGGTTATTTTTTTTGTAAGTTGTGGTCCGAATGCATTTTTTGGTGGATCCCATAGCAATAGAACTTGTGGTTGTAAAATAACCAAACGATCATAACACCAAATTTCTTCAAACCTCACCCACAACCACATCACCAAACGACTACTAAAACCATTACAATCTGTTTTTGTCCTTCCATTAACCAAAACCACTTGCTTATATGATGTTTTAATTTTTCAAATTTTTAAGAAAAATAAAAATATGTAAAACACGAGAAGGTCTAACCCATTCAAGAAATATTAACATGTTAAAAAACCCTTAAATCAACGTGTCATTGCCTTTACTAGGTTATGCCGGAGTCACCCGATTCCGAGTTGACTCATTAGGTCAATCAAATTTCACCGAGTCAATTACAAGCCCGGGTTTTATCTAAATCAAACCCAGCTAAGGCTCAAATCACCCTAGTCCTTGGTCATACTCATCGGGTCATGCCGGTTTGATATCCATATGTGTATGTGTGTGTGGGAATAAAAAAATAAAGGCCGGGTCCCCTTTCCGAAACATGAAGGGTATTGAAGCAAGTGCAAATCTTGAACCCTGATTTTTATTTGTCAACAATATCACGCCTTCAACTAAATAAATTTATCCCGACAAAATAAGCCGATTAATATATGTATTCCTAATTTTGAGCATAAAATAAATAAATAAAATACAGTGACATGGAATGAATTAATCATATTTATATCGCGTTAAAAGCCAAAATAAATTTTGAACTTTTTTATTGCAACTTCTAATTAAACAAAAAACATCTTACTTGTCTTGCTTTCGTGGATGCATATGCAATATCCTTCAAATCAACCCCGAGACTCTTCCTCGCTCTCCAAAACCAACTCACGGGCCTTTTCGGGTTCCCGGAAGAGACAATGGACCTTTATGCTCGAAGTTCCCAAGGGTCTCACAAGCATAAAACCATAGCAATGAAAAGAAGAAATGCAATACACATTGGCAAGAGTCTCACCTCCAAAAATAAGGCTATTCTCCTAGTTCTCTTTCCAACAACTTAACGCATTCAAAGAAATCCTTTTCTGCGCCTCCAGCTTCTTCTTCTTTTATCGTTCATATCTTCTTAGTGAGATCAAATACATGAAGATTTATAGCAAATAGTAGAGGGAATTAGTCTATGTAAAAGGAAGAGCAACGCCAAAAATATTACAACAAAATTGATGCTACGCTAACATGTCACAATTGCTGTTATTGTATTTCATGATAGATAAATTTCCTAACATTATATCCGCCGCTACTTGTATGCCAGCAGCATCTTTAGTAGAATTTGGTATAAATGACCTTGGATGTACATTTCTTTTTTAATGAACAATAGAAACTTCTTAGATGTATGGAATCATTTAAAAGAAGCTGATACGATTCAGGTGAAGGGTTAGAAACCCAGTCACTAGTATATTATGATCCTCTACTTGCTCTGGCTAACCAATCTGCAACTTTGTTAGCCTCTCTACCAATGGCTAACACAGAGACATTCGGCTAAGCATATGTAATAAAAGAAATTGATTGAAATGCTATGACATTAAAATTACAACATCCAATTATAAGGTATTTCATTTAAAAGCCAAAAGAAAATTTCAAACAATTATGAAGTGCCACCAAAATTCAATTTCGTTGTAGCGAAGGGAAATACTTAATTTGGATACTCTTTACATGAGCACATGAGACAAACAATCCATCCATTTTGTATAACTATTCTTTTCTTGTTTGACATCAAGGAGTATCCATTTTTTGGAACTCTAGAGATTATAGTAAGCAGATAAAATCCCCTTACACATGCACTAAAACATATATTAAAGAGGAACCAAAGATATAGCATACCTAAATGATGTACATATCAGAAGGTATGGAATGGGTTCTCTCATAAAGATCAGAAGGTAGCAAAGGAGCCTTGTCCTTCCACATTTCATGAATATGCTGAATAATAATAAAGGATTCACAAACTTGTTTTCCATTAGCGGATGAGAACCGGAATGTTCTTGTAAACCTGGATTCACTGAAGAAGCAGTGGTACTCTTGTTCCTCAAGTCCTCTTCATCTGTTTACACATGACACCCTTCTCTCGCCAACGCTATTTGACTCTCATGTGGGTTTATCCAAAAAACTCAACAGATGTCACCTCATCGACCATTGTTTAAGTAAAAATCATATCACAAGATCACTAATATTTCCTTCTTCTCTTATAAAATCTTCTAACAGCAGAAAGCGGAATTTTATAGCAGATATGTGGTTGTGATAAATTATGGAAAGAGATACTAAGCTAGAGGGTAAATGATGATATTAATAAATTTACATGCAAAGGTTATATTTCGGGTAGTGTTTTATAGTATGAAAAGAAATTTCAGACATTATGTTGGTCAAACTAAAAGCATTTGAATGGCTTTTATTGAAGCTTGAAATATTCTTAAACGAGAACAAAAGTCCAAAAATTTGAGTTCTGCTTCTAACACAAACAGGTCACAACTACGTTCTCACAATATTATTTCCAGATAGTAGCTTGTAGGTTTACACTAAGCAGAAAAACAGAAACCAAACAAGCTTGCCTGTGGATGCACATCCTTCCATCTATTCAAGCCCTAACTTCTTTCTCAGCTCCACCAAAAAACCATAGACTTCTTGTGGATCTACAAGAGATTTGGATACACTCTCATTCTGCATGCACCTCTTACACCAAGCAATTAACTTGGGACACTCAGCCTCTATGCTAAAGTTAGCAAATGTCTCATAGCCATGAAACCAGCTATAGAAAGGAATAAGTGCAACATCCACATAGCCGAGTTTGTCACCTTCAAAATAAGGCTTGTCTCCAAGCTCTCCTTCCAACAACTTGAGGGACTCAATTAAACCATTCTTGCTCGCCTCCAGCTTCTTGTCCTTTCTTTGTCCATGTCTTTCTCCCGAGGGAAAATACACCTACAGATTCATATCCAACCATTTTAAAGTGAATAACAAACAAACCTTGCAGTCAAAATTACACAAACAAAGAAGCCCACTTGGGGATTTTTCAATTGGAAAATCCCGAATTTAGCTTTCTTTGTTTGTGTAATTTCTGCAAACTAGACCCTATTTAAGGAATTTCATCAAATTTACCATACATTTGTCGTATTTGCTCCAATCAACCAAACTGGACTAAACATAAGAAAAAAAATCTCCCTGTGGGTGACATTCTTCACAGTTGACTAAATGTGACGAAAATGAGGTAAAAAATCCACATAGTTTATACAAATTTGCATGCCGATCGAAGCAAAATGGTCGGCCCCTTCACAATAATAAAAAAATCTCGAGTCTAGGAGGTAAAAGCGGAAACCAAAACTAAGAATAGAGATCAAAGACAGCCACATACACACCTTGTTGTCAACAAAATCAGCTCGTGAACCCGGATTGAGCTCTCCGGGTATGGATCGGAGGGCGACAAAGGAGACTTGTTATTCCACACCTCATCAATATATTGAACGACAATAAGAGACTCACAGATTGGTTTCCCATTGTGAATGAGAACTGGGACCTTCTTGTAAACCGGGTTCATTTCAAGAATCATACTGACCCCTTGTTCCTCAAATCTTGCTCACTGTACTCATACTTTACACCCTTCTCTTCTAATGCTATTCTCACTCTCATGCCAAATGGGCTTACCCGTGTATCCAACAGTGTTACAGCCATTGTTGAAGTGACAAAAACTTCAGCTAAAGTGAAAGAAAGAGATTCTTCAACTATGCCATCCAATCCAATTCTCAATTGGGTCTAAATAAGAAATTCTTAATTGGATCCTCCATCTATTGGGCAGTCCTTAATTAGTCGTTTTTGAAATTTATCTTTATTAATTTAAATAATAAATTTTGACAGTGGGTTAATTTGTAATTTCCGATAGATGAGGGATTCAATTGAAAGCATATTTTGTTTAGAAACTGAATTTGTACTCGTGTGATAGTTGGGAGATAAATATTGCTGTTTACTTTTAGTTATCTGTTTATACCAAACTGGGTTTCATTTATTGCTGTTTTCATTTGGTGTTATTCATGTTGTTTTTAAAATATTTTTTATTCAGAAAAATATTACAATAATATATTTATTATTTTTAAAAATTATTTTTAATATTAACACATTAAAATGATTTAAAAAATCATTTTTTTTTAATTTAAAATAAAAATAAAAAATTTAATTTCTTAAAAACATTTTTCAAATGCAATATCAAAGAAGATCTTAATATATCTCGAGTTATTTTTTAAATCTTTTTGATCCTTTAAGAAAAACATAAATCCCTTTAAAATTTATTTGATTTAGCTGATTTTTTAATAATTTAGTGACCAAACCTATCAATTTATATTAATGATTTTTATTAATGATTTTTATTTTTATATTAAAGTTGATTGACTTGGATTAACACGATAATTTATTAGTTTTCCCTATCAATTCATGAGCTAGATGTGATAACTATGATTTTTAGAAAATTATTGTACTCTCTCTTTGCAAATCTAACCCAAATTATTATTAATGATGAAAATAAAAGTATAATTATCTATAATTCCACATGTTATTTTATGTCCGTGTGAGATCCAAGAGGTTTTCAAGAAAATAATTTTTGATTAGTTATTTTTATATTTTCTTTTTAGTTTAAAGAATTAAATATCATACTTAATAATTTTATTTTTCCTAGAGTTTTTAGAATATTTATTGTTTTTTCTTTGTTTACAGTTTTCTCTTTTGTTTAGCAAATAATTTTTTTATTGAACTCTAATAAGTGTTAGATTATTTTGGTAAGGATTTAAATACTTATATTCAAAATCATATCAGACAATGTAAGTTTACTATCTAAATATTAAATAAAATGGTTGGAAAACATGTGAATGACCCATAAATAAATTTTAAATGATCCTTGAATTTTTGGAAATTATTTGGGGTTTGTTGGAAACTCATTGGGACATGTTTGCCAAACATGCCCTTGACTAAAATAAGAGGCTTAAAAAATATCTTAATGTCATGTTTTATAGACACGTCTTAAGAATAAAATATTATGTTTTCTCTTTGACAAAAATAAAAAACAAACATGCCAAATACTAAATTATGTTAAATGGACCAAGCTAAGCCATATAGGTTGGGTTTCCTGGCATAAAGCTCAAGCCCATAAACATGACCCAAAGAAAAAAAAAGAATGATGAACAAAAAAAGGAAAAATATTTGAGTCTTACCAATAATATGATACAAGAAGAAGATACTCATAAACAAGGATTAAAAACAAAACCATTTTACATCAAATTAAAGGCACATAAACATGTAAAACTATTATTTAATCAAACCTTTAGGGTTGGATCATCAGAATCAACAATAAACGTGTAAGACTTTAAAATGTCGTTAAAAAACAAGTGTTCAAGCATCAAAAGCATATCAATAATCATTTTTTAAACATCATAAAACACTAGATTACAAACTAAAACTAATAAACATAATGTTATTTACATCCAAAGTAACTTGGACAAATATGCACTAAAAACAAATATGGTAATCTCTGTTACCATTTCTTTAATTATATTCTAATTATTCTATTGATTTCTATGCAACCATGTTAGCTGCAGACCCAAAGGCTTCACCTAAGCATGAAGCAAAAAAAGAATCCCCTTCTCCGACTGGTAATATTTTTTGATGGATGCTATCTTTCTGATCTTCTACTGTTAGCCTTTCCAAATTTATAAGCAGGGAATTAAGAATGTGTTGGTGATTAAGCTACTTAATGGTTTCTACTTTGCAGTAGGAGACAAGTGAAGAAGCATCAAAGTAAGAAGGGAGTATTGCTACATCAGTACGAGAAGGAGAAGAATGAAGAGATTCTGTTATAACAGAATCAATCAGTTGTAATTCTGTTATTGTAACTAACTCTAAGCCTAGGAAGAGAAGTTCTAATTGAGTTCTCTTAGAAGTAGCTTCAAAACAGTTAGAATATGGTTACAATTCAGTTAAAGTGCATAAATACGAATTGTATGCATCCTACTGTAATGTCTAGTATAAAAAGAGACAATCTGTCAAACACATTGAAAACAATACAACATATGAATTTTCCAGAAAAAGATTGACTTATCTCTCTCTCTCTCTCTCTGTCTCATTGCATCCTGCATCAAAGTATAGCATGAAAACATGTCTATCTCAGAACGAAGACTTTGTGTCTTAACTTGTTCTATAAAGATTCAGTCATCATTATGTAGCCTTAACTTGTTCTATGTAGGGTCACCAAAGAGTTTGACTGCTGCTATAATGCATTAGCAGTAGATGATCACAAAAAGAAAACCATGGTTTACTTTAGTCCCTGTATTGAGAAATCAGTTTTCAAATACAACTGCAGATGTACTTTATAATAAATCTAAATAAAATATAATAACACAACGGTTGGGCTATCCTCTATCATCACAGATCTTACAAACAATATGTGAATCAGTTTCTAGAGAGGCTTGTATGCATTTTTCTTGTCTGAGTTTGTAGAGTTTCGTGACATGTTTTGTTGATATAGCAGGAAAATTAAAGACTATCCTGTCAAACAAATTCTGATTCAGTAGAGGATGCTTGCTCATAGTATGTGCATCTACTTCATGCATTACGAGACATCCAAGATCCTCAAGCTCTCTTAAGTTTTGTTGCATCATGGTCTCTTTTGTTTATTTGTAACAGGATTTATCAGAACGCAAATCCAAGAAATAACAGATCTTATAGATACCTTCGGAGAAATTATTACCTTCGGAGTAGAGAGAAGTGGCTACCGTGTTTACAGCAGAACCAAAGGCTTTCCCCAAGCAAGCAGCAAAAGAAAAATCACCTGCTCCAACCAGTAGTAATTTATGAGAACTGCTGTACTGCTTTATCCATTTCTCTTTATTTTTTCAATTGAATCCCTCATCTTTCAGACATTACCAAATTAACCCATTGTCAAAATTTATTATTTAAATTAATAAAGATAAAATTTGAAAAAGACTAATTAAGGACTGCCCAATAAATGGAGGATCCAATTGAGAATTTCTTATTTAGACCCAATTGAGAATTGGATTGGATGGCATAGTTGAAGAATCTCTTTCTTTCACTTTAGCTGAAGAAGTTTTTGTCACTTCAACAATGGCTGTAACACTGTTGGATACAAGGGTAAGCCCATTTGGCATGAGAGTGAGAATAGCATTAGAAGAGAAGGGTGTAAAGTATGAGTACAGCGAGCAAGATTTGAGGAACAAGGGCCCTATGCTTCTTGAAATGAACCCAGTTTACAAGAAGGTCCCAGTTCTCATTCACAACGGGAAACCAATCTGTGAGTCTCTTATTGCTGTTCAATATATTGATGAGGTCTGGAATAACAAGTCTCCTTTGCTGCCCTCTGATCCATACCAGAGAGCTCAATCCAGGTTCTGGGCTGATTTTGTTGACAACAAGGTATGTATGTGTCTGTCTTTGATTTCTATTCTTAGTTTTGGTTTTTGCTTTTACCTCATAGACTCCGAGATTATTTATTGCTGAAAGGGCCAGCCATTTTGCTTCGGTTTTGCTACAAACTTGTATAAATTATGTGGATAGTTTACCTCATTTTCATCACATTTAGTCAACTGTGAAGAATTTCACCCAAAGGGAGATTTTTTTTTTAATGTTTAGTCCAGTTGGGTTGATTGGAGGAAATACGACAAATGTATGATAAATTTGATGAAATTCTTTAAATAGGGTCTAGTTTGCAGAAATTACACAAACAAAGAAAGCTAAATTCGGGATTTTCCAATTGAAAAATCCCCAATTTAGCTTCTTTGTTCCCGAATTTAGCTTTCTTTGTTTGTGTAATTTTGACTACAAGGTTTGTTTGTTATTCACTTTAAAATGGTTGGATATGAATCTGTAGGTGTATTTTCCTGGGAGGAAGACATGGACAAAGAAAGGACAAGAACTGGAGGCAGGCAAGAATGGTTTAATTGAGTCCCTCAAGTTGTTGGAAGGAGAGCTAGGAGACAAGCCTTATTTTGAAGTGACAAACTCGGCTATGTGGATGTTGCACTTATTCCTTTCTATAGCTGGTTTCATGGCTATGAGACATTTCGTAACTTCAGCATAGAGGCCGAGTGTCCCAAGTTAATTGCTTGGTGTAAGAGGTGCATGCAGAATGAGAGTGTATCCAAATCTCTTCCAGATCCACAGGCAAGCTTGTTTGGTTTCTGTTTCTCTGCTTAGTGTGGAAATATTATTGTGGGCACGTAGTTGTGACCTGTTTGTGTTAGAAACAGAACTCAATTTTTAGGGCTTATGTTCTCGTTTAAGAATATTTCAAGCTTCAATAAAAGCTATTCAAATGCTTTTAGTTTGACCAACATAATGTTTGAAATTTCTTTTCATACTATAAAACACTATCCAAAATATAACCTTTGCATGTATATTTATTACTATCATCCTTTACCCTCTAGCTTAGTATCTCTTTCCATAATTTATCACAACCACATATCTGCTATAAAATTCTGCTTTCTGCTGTTAGAAGATTTTAGAAGGGAAGAAGGAAATATTAGTGATCTTGTGATATGATTTTTACTTAAACAATGGCTGATGAGGTGAAACTGTTGAGTTTTTGGATAAACCCACATGAGTGTCAAATAGCGTTGGCAGAGAAGGGTGTCAAGTATGTAAAGAGTGAAGAGGACTTGAGGAACAAGAGTACCCTGCTTCTTCAGTGAATCCAGTTTATTGTTCAGCATATTGATGAAATGTGGAAGGACAAGGCTCCTTTGCTACCTTCTGATCTTTATGAAAGAACCCATTCTATAATCTGTGCTGATTTTGTTGATAAAAAAGGCATGGATATATACATTTAGGTATGCTATATCTTCGGTTCCTCTTTAATATATGTTTCAGTGCATGTGTAAGGGGATTTTATCTGTTTACTATAATCTCTAGAGTTCCAAAATATTAAAGACAAAGATCAAGGTGTGAAGAGCTGAGTGATTCTGTCATTAATGTAATTGTACAGAGGATATGTATTTGTATGATTAGCAGGCAATTAGCTAGGAATTAGCCTTAGTTTCTACTTTTCCTCTTTTACGTTCATACTTTCCTAATATTGTTAGGACTGTTCCTGTATTTAAATCATGTAATATGGCACTGCCAAAGTAAGTTTATACAGCAATTATAAACATAAACTTGTTTATGGTATTAGAGCAAATACGATCCTAGACCTAAAAGCAAAACCTAGAGCAAATCTCATGGCAGAAGGTAGCGATACAGAGGCAAGGTGCAAAGCTGATTCCTCTTCAAAAGTGCACGAACCATGGGAGAACTCCAATCATGCCCTTTATCTACACCATTCAGATCAACCCAGAGCTGTTCTTGTTACACAGCCCTTGATGGAGGATAATTTCTCTGAGTGGACTCAATCAATGAGCATGGCACTCAAAATCAAAAACAAACTTGGTTTTGTTCTTGGAACTCAAACCAAACCCCTTGTTAACCTTGAAGAGCAGCAACAATGGGAGAGGTGTGACACACTTGTCAAGACATGGCTCATAGCCTCCATGTCGAGAACCATTTCTTGTAGCATCAAGAATTGCAAGACATCTCGTGATGTTTGGACAGATCTCCAGGAAAGGTTTGGACAAACCAATACCGTTCAACTCTTCAATGTTGAGAACGGAATTCATGCCTGCATACAGGGGACTGATTCTGTCACCACATACTTCACAAAGCTGAAAAGCCTATGGGATGAAAGAGACGTTTTGTGCGGAATGGAGTCTTGCACATGTGCAGGAGGAATTAAGATGGTGGAGTACATCACAAATCAAAAGACCATGAAATTTCTCATGGGACTGAATGAAGGATACGACACTCTCCGTAGCAACATCGTGGCCATCGATCCTTTGCCAGCGGTAAACAAAGCCTATGCCATGGCTTTACGCCATGAGAAGCAGGCAGCAGCTACTCTCGGCAACAAGTCTGTAGTACAGCCAGAAGGGGCTGTGTTTGCTGTGAAAAATAGTGGAGATGGAGAAACCAGCAGCGATGATTGAAAGAGGTGCACCAAATGCAATAAGAAATACCACACAGCTCAAAATTGTCGAGCCCATCTCAAATGCTCTTATTGCAATTGGAAAGGGCACGACTATGAACATTGCCGCAAGCGCAAGGCAGCAGATGCATCTCGAAGCAATAACATGATCTCAGGGATTGAAGGGACAACCGGGGCACCTAGCTTTCCTTTTTCCCAAGAAGTCTGCCGACAACTAATTGAGATGTTGGGTAAAAGTGCAGCAGCCTCCACCAACCACATTGGTAACACTCCTTCCCATCAGAATTTATCAGGTAAAGCCATGTACTTTAATTCACACAATATGGGTAGTGCCTGGATAATCGATAGTGGAGCAAGTAATCACATTAAATGTAACCCACGACTCCTTTCTGCCATGAAACCTGTCTCAAACCGGTATGTAAAATTACCAGATGGAACCACGACAAAAGTAACTCATGTTGGAATGGTGATTTTTAACCCTCAGCTTATCCTTCACAATGTGTTATGTGTTCCCATGTTCTACGTGAATCTCATATCCATTAGCAAGTTAACACATGACTCACTTTGTATATCCATCTTTCTCAAAAATGCTTGTTTCATACAGGACCTACGATCGGGGAAGATGATTGGGATGGGCCTTGAGAGGGAAGGATTATACTGCCTTGACCAAGCAAAGCAAGTGACATGCAATTCGGTGATCAGTACATCTCGCAGTCTCTTGCATCAGAGGTTGGGCCACCCGTCCAGTAGAGTATCACAATTATTTCCTTTTATCTCTAATAAGTCTTGCGACACAGACACATGCTTCATTTATCCTTTGGCCAAGCATACCAGAACACCTTTTCCTTTGAGTTCTATTTCCAGTCAATTTCCTTTTGAATTAATTCATATAGACATATGGGGTGGATATCATGAACCATCAATTTCCGGGGCACAATATTTCCTTACTATAGTTGATGATTTTACTCGTAGTACTTGGGTTTATTTAATGATTCGCAAATCAGAAGCTAGACAATTACTTACTGATTTTATCCGGCTCATCGAAACCCAATATGACACACATGTCAAAATAGTTCGGAGTGATAACGGTCCCGAGTTCAAAATTCCTAGTTTTTATTCTTCAAAAGGAATCATTCATCAAACGAGTTGCGTCAACACACACCAACAAAATGGTGTTGTTGAACGCAAACATCGTCACTTGCTTAATGTAGCTAGAGCACTCCTATTCCAAGCACATTTGCCAAAACCATTCTGGGGAGATGCCATTCTTACAGCTACCTATCTCATCAATCGCACCATAACACCTCTCTTGAATGGAAAGAGTCCCTTTGAACGATTGTTCAACAGGGTACCCACATACACACACCTCAAAGTTTTTGGATGTTTATGCTTTGCTTCCACTCACCCTCTCAAGCCCACAAAATTTGATCCTAGAGCAAAACAATGTGTCTTTGTTGGATATCCACATTGTCAAAAGGGTTATCGGGTATATGACATGGAAAATAAGGAAATCTTTGTGTCTAGGGATGTATTGTTTCATGAAGAGTCTTTTCCCTTTCGGAATACAAATTCAATGTCCCATTCTTCATATGAACGGCCAGCCTCTGGAACTTCTCAGCCACCACCAATATTCCCACTTGCTTCCCATTCCAGTTCATTCCAGTTTTGACATCCATGCCGATTCCTCTCCAAGCCCAAGCCCAAGCCCAAGTGAACAGACTCTTGACACCAACCCAAGCCCAACTCTTACACCACCAGATGATCATACCACATCACAAAATTCCTTACCCTCATCCTCATCAAATCCACCTGATCCTTCAGCACCTGACATCGTCCCCTCTGATCAGCCACGACGTTCATCACGACCCACAAAAACTCCAACATTCTTGCAAGACTTTCACGTGGAGGCAGCTCTTCCCTCTCGGTCTACCTCATCATCTTCACCGGACACAGGTACTTTCCACTCCTTAGCCAATGTTTTGTGTTATGATCATTTATCACCTAATCATCGAGCCTTCACTACCCAACTCACCATCCACAAAGAACCGAGCTCTTTTGCGCAGGCAGTTCACATACCTGAGTGGCGGATTGCCATGCAGCAGGAGATCAAAGCTCTCCAAAGCAATCATACATGGAGCTTAGTCCCTTTGCCTGCACACAAACAACCCATTGGCTGCAAATGGGTGTACAAGATTAAACTCAATCCAGATGGGACAGTTGAGCGTTACAAGGCACGCCTTGTCGCGAAGTGGTATAATCAAGTTGAAGGGATAGATTACAATGAGACTTTTGCACCTGTGGCAAAATTAACCACCGTCCGTGTTCTCTTGAGTCTTGCTGCAATACAAAATTGGCATTTACATCAACTGGATGTCAATAACGCGTTCTTGCATGGTGACCTTTCCGAGGAAGTCTACATGAAACTTCCACCTGGCTTCGGACGAAAAGGGGAGAATCGAGTCTGCAAATTACATAAGAGCCTCTACGGTCTCAAGCAAGCAAGTAGACAATGGTTCATTAAGCTTTCCACAGCATTGAAAGCGGCAGGTTTTAAACAATCATGGGCAGACTACTCGTTGTTCGTCCGAGCACAATCTGGAAAATTTACAGTTCTACTCATATATGTGGATGATGTGATTCTAGCTGGGAATGACTTGGAGGACATAAATACTACTAAAGTGTTTCTATCCAACAGATTCAAACTGAAAGACTTGGGGCAGCTCAAATATTTTCTGGGAATTGAAGTTGCACGGTCAAAACACGGCATAGCACTCGTCGATGAAATACATGACCTGGGAGATACTTTCGAAGACGAGTGGTTTTCTTGCAGCCAAACCATCCTCTTACCCAGTTGATCAGAATTTGTCCTTGACTAGAGCTGATGGAGAGTTGTTGCCTGAACCTTCACAATATCGAAGGTTGGTAGGTCGTCTAATATACTTGACCATCACAAGACCAGACTTGGTATATGCAGTTCATATCCTCAGTCAATTCATGGACAAGCCACGACGACCACACCTTGATGCAGCACATCAAGTACTTCGATACATGAAACAGACCATAGGCCAAGGGATATTCCTACCAGCAACCGGAAAGGCAGAACTCACTGCCTATTGTGATGCAGATTGGGCATGATGCAAGGATACACGCAGATCACTCACAGGATACTGTGTTATGCTTGGTAATGCACCCATTTCCTGGAAAACGAAGAAACAAAGCACCGTTTCACGAAGCAGTGCTGAAGCCGAGTACCGCTCTATGGCAGTAGCATGCTGTGAGGTGACATGGTTACGCAGCCTACTCAATGACTTGGGTGCAAATCAGAAGAGTCCAGCAAGATTGTTTTGTGATAACCAAGCATCAATATACATTGCTACAAATCCAGTGTTCCACGAAAGAACAAAGCATATTGAGATTGATTGCCATGTGGTTAGAGAAAAATTGCAAAGAGGTGAAATCAAACCACTTCATATCGGCACCAAACAGCAGGGAGCAGACCTCTTCACGAAGCCCTTGAGCACAACACAGTTTGGGACTTTGCTTAGCAAGTTAAGTGTGATTAACATCCACTCCAACTTGAAGGGGAGTATTAAAGACAAAGATCAAGGTGTGAAGAGCTGAGTGATTCTGTCATTAATGTAATTGTACAGAGGATATGTATTTGTATGATTAGCAGACAATTAGCTAGGAATTAGCCTTAGTTTCTACTTTTCCTCTTTTACGTTCATACTTTCCTAATATTGTTAGGACTGTTCCTGTATTTAAATCATGTAATATGGCACTGCCAAAGTAAGTTTATACAGCAATTATAAACATAAACTTGTTTACAAAAAAAGGATGGATTGTTTGTCTCAAGTGCTCATGTAAAGAGTATCCAAATTAAGTATTTCCCTTCCCTACAATGAAATCGAATTTTGGTGGCAATTCATAATTGTTTGAAATTTTCATTTGGCTTTTAAATGAAATACCTTATAATTGGATGTTGTAATTTCAATGTCATAGCATTTCAAGCAATTTCTATTATTACATATGCTTAGCCGAATGTCTCTGTGTTAGCCATTGGTAGAGAGGGTAACAAAGTTGCAGATTGGTTAGCCAGAGCAAGTACATAACATACTATACTAATGACTAATTCTTAATGAGTTCAATATCAAATGATGAGATTAAAAAAGAAATTAATTTACATGTCATGAGACCAAGTTAATCTACTACTATAAGAATAAACTAAACAAATCATGGGGTCTAAATTTCTTTAGAACACAATATTAAATGATGAAGTAAAAAAATTAAAAAAATAAGCAAACATTATGCCATTGGTATATAAGGTTCGGACACTTGAAAAGAAACACAATTGGGCAAACAAACACATGCCCTTATTTCACACAATAATTAATGACTAAACATTACAAAGGTAGACAACACAGATACCCTTATTTTTTAAAGTTCACACGACAAACGACGCATAAATATCCTTCTTTTAGAAGTTCTTTGGCAAAAAAATATTGTTACAATCAATGTGAAGCCGAATTGTTTCCCATTACCAACGAAATAGTTGAAATTACTTCCACCAATTAAAATTTTTTTGCAGCTCTCACCACACCATCTCCACCTCCATCTTCTTCCTTCAATCCACTTTAATTGGCTCGGAGCAACTAGTGCTTGAATCCTCACTACTTTGAGATACCTGCAAAACCAATTCAAGCATAGCATGCACATTATTATTGAGTGACAAGAAACAAAAACACTAAAAGAGAGGCAGGAAATCAAAGTCGAATCAGCAGCACCTCTGACTGAGCACTCGTTGAACCATTTGATTTTCTAGCAAATTGTGTGGTCAGCTTTGGACATTTATCCACCCTCGGATTCCGCAGACAAGGGAATGATAAATCATCACATCCAAGACTGAAGCAAACTATACTTGGTAGATTATATAGCCTCAGGAATGACAAATTAGGAAACACCATCTGCTTCTCAACATTGACAGGTGAAGCATCATCATCCTGCCAAAATACTCCCAGTAATTGAGAGGAATTTGCTACGTCAAGTTTTTCGAGCTTTGGGAGACCTGAAGCCATGGCTACTGGGAAGAGACTCCTCAACTTGTTGCATCCCCTGATATCAACTTGACACAAACTGGGGAAGCATAAAGATTGGAGCTCACGTCCAGACAATATCTGATCCTTTTCATCATCATTATCCTTAGCTATGATTTGCTCCAATTCCTCACAATCTGATATATGTAGAGATTGCAGTTGAACTAGACTAGCAACCATGCTGCCTGTGAATACATGTGTCAGTTTCTCACAACGAGACACCTTCAAAGAAGTCAAATGGCTCAGCACGAGACCCTTCCATATACACCTCATGTCAGGCAAGGATAATTCTTCCAAACTCAAGAGTGAAAGTTTATGCCCAGTTCTTCCATTAGTTCCAAAACTTCCAACCTGCATTAATTCTTGTGCTCCTTTGCATTTTGTAATACTTATTTCTCTCAAATTTGTAAGCCCCTGCATCAAAACAAAAACAAATTATGATAATCTAAATATCAATTATTATTTTATATTATTTAAGTTAAAAGCAATCATGAAAGAAATTATACTTAATAACTAGAAAAATAGTTTTTTATATTTTATTTATAAAAAAAACAAATTATGACATTAACCAAAAAAAAACTTTTAATTTTACGTATTTCTAAAACTTCTTGTAAGTGTATATAAAATAAAAATGATTTGTTCTTGCTCATTTATAATTATTTTTTTCATACGAAAAAAGGTGAAAAAAATTGTAAAAGACAAACATGACAAATAAATATATGTATATATATGTGTATGTATGTATATGTATATGTTTTTCAAAGTCAATTCAAATTTGTTTAGAAACTTTGATAAAATAACCCAATTTCTTTAACTTTTATCATAAATTGCAGCACTGAAACAAACAGCTCAATAATAAACCACAACTCCAGATGAACAAGACTTCGGAGACTTACATGTCTGGGGAATAAGAAATCATCACATCCAAGACTGAAGCAAACTATACTTGGTACATTATCTAGCCTCAGGGATGACAAATTAGGAAGCACCATCTGCTTCTCAACATTGATAGGTGAAGCATCATCATCCTGCCCAAATACCCCCAGTAATTGAGAGGAATCTCTTACTACAAGTTCTTTAAGCTTTGGGAGACCTGCAACCATGGCTACTGGGAAGAGACTCCTCAACTTGTTGCATCCACTGATATTAACTTCACACAAATTAGGGAAGCATAAAGATTGGAGATCACTTCCAGACAATATCTGATCCTTTTCATCATCATTATCCTTAGCTATGATTTGCTCCAATTCCTCACAATCTGATATATATAGAGATTCCAGTTGAACTAGACTAGCAACCATGCTGCCTGTGAATACATGTGTCAGTTTCTCACAACGAGACACCTCCAAAGAAGTCAAACGGATCAGCACAAGACCCTTCCATATACACCTCATGTCAGGCAAGGACCACAAGTGTAATTCTTCCAAACTCAAGAGTGAAAGTTCATGCCCGGTTCTTCTATCCTGTGCTCCTTTGCAGGAAGTAATATGTATTTCTCTCAAATTTGTATGCCCCTGCGTCAAAAGAAAAACAAATTATGATAATCTAAATATAAATTATTATTTTATATTAGTTAAGTTAAAAGAAATCATGAAAGAAATTGTACTTAATAACTAGAATAATAGTTTTTTATATTTTATTTATATAAAAAAAAAACAACTTATGACATTAACCAAAAAAACACTTTTAATTTTGCGTATTACTAAAACTTGGTGTATGTGTATATAAAATAAAAATGATTTGTTCTTGATCATTTATAATTATTTTTTTCATATGAAAAAGGTGATAACATAACTCAATTTCCTTAACTTTTATCATAAATTGCAGCATTGAAACAAACAACTCAATAATAGATGGAGATTTAATTTTTTTTTACTTTCCATTAATTGGCGGAAGAGCCTCAATTTCACTTATCCATTACTTTAGTTTTAGAAATCTGAAGGAAAAAATCAGAAATTATAACTACGTATTGAATTTGCCAGTTTGAATTAATTAGTGGAGAAATATAAAGTACTTACTTGGAGCTGTGCCAACAAATCACCCAATTCTTCGTGTCCATGAATGGATAACACTTTCAAAGAAGGCAACTGGGCAGTAAAATGCTTTGGACCAAAAAAGTTGCAACCACTTGGAAGACGCAATTTTCGTAGCTGAGGGAAGTTGATGATGCCATCTCTGGTGAGTGCATCTCCTTCTCCACTGTAAAATATCTGCTTTAAATTGGCAACAAATACAATCTTCATCTCTTCCAGGTTCAGAAGACTTGTAGACACGGAGACAGGGAAGACATATTCCAGTTTATCACAACCACTTATAAAGAGAGTTTTTAATTTTGGGAAGCCAAGAGACTTTGGAATTATTTCCCTTTCGTCATCCTTTTCTCCGATAAGAGTGTTTCTAGATGAACAAGACTTTGGGCCAGGTGCAGTGTGAAGATAAATGTCAGCCTGTGAAGAGACCGCAACTGCAGATGAACAAGACTTCGGAGGCTGACATGTCTGGTGGGCCCCTTCCATATGCATTTGAGCTCAGGTAAACTTGACAGCTCTAGCCTTGTTAAAGATGACAGCAGCCGCAGCTCCTTCTCCTCGTTAATTCCTTCACCAGCCTCACCCAATTCAAATACCTCTTCCAATGATTCGCAGTGTTCAATTTGCACACTTGTTAGATTATTCAAAGCTTGCCACCATTTTGCTGGAAACAGAGTGCGAATATCCCTACATCCACTCACTTCCACATCTTTTAATCTTTGAAAGAAGTCCTTTTGCGACCCATGGCCATGGCTGGTCATCTGATCACTGGACAATGCTATATTTTCTAAACCCCCAACTTCGATAAAACTAATTTGAGACACAGTAGGAAACAACTTCTCAAATGTCTTTGCATTTAAGGATGCGGCGTTGATATCACACAAATATAATCTTGTCGAGGTTGGGTGATCTGAACTCCCATCCCCCAACACTATATCATATTTGAGCAACCTGGGAAAAACAAAATCTCTGGGAATGCATTCAACCCTCGGTATCCTCAATGATAATACAGCTAAATGAGACAGCAAATTTAGTTCTGTTAGGCTTGCATTCATTCCTCCTGTGCCGTCACATCCAACAACACCCCATCCCTGGAAGTTGTAACCCCCGATCAGTAGCTCTACTAACTTCTTCAACCTTCCAATCAAATTCGCAGGAATCCTTCCTACACCATCACAACCTGTCACATCCAACAACCGTAACTCCTTGAGCTCCCCAATTTCATCAGGTAATTCCTCAAAGGAAGACCGCCCTATAAAACCAAGAATCTCAAGTCTTTGCAACTTTCTCAACCAAATGACATCATTGCATTTACAATACATTAATAGCAACGATTTAAGGTTCGTTGAGAATTCAAGTGATTGCAATGACAAACACCCTCCCTTTAGAGACAAAACTTCAATTCCTTTCATCCCTTCAAAAAACTTCTCGGGAACATTCAAGTCATCATCCAGTTCTAATAATAGAACTTTGAGCTGTGGACACACCAATCCTTCAGGAAGCTCTACTAGTTCATTGCCCATTAACGAAATTGTTGTACAACCTTCAAAGCTTTTATTGCTCCTTGGCCACTCCTTCAACCCAATGCCAGCCTTTACCATGAAACCATGTTCTTTAGATGATGCTATCTGAATAGCAACATCACGAACCAAGTCATGCATTTTCACATCCTCTTCAGTTTCAGTGCCTAACAGCATGCAACAATCTTTGAGGGTCTTTATCGCCACATAAACTTCTTTCCTTGCATCTTCAATGGACTCCACATCTTGATGTAACCCGTAGCCAACTGTGTATCTCGTCAACTCCTCAATTGGAATGTCGTAATCTTCTGGAAATAAACAGCATAGCAAGAAACATAACTTGGTTTCCTCGTGCTTCAAATAATCATAGCTCAACTTAAGACATGCATATGTATTTTTTTCTTCATCATTTCGTTCTATGTGCTGCAATTGAGAGTGTTTGAGCTTTTTAGACGCTACTTCCCACTCAACAACAGATTTATCTCTTAGAGCCCTTCCCACTGTCACAAGTGCTATTGGCAATCCTTGACATTCTCTCGCAACCTTCTTTGCCAATGTGTTCAAATTAAAGTCCTCTTCACGTAAACCTGCATTGATTTTGAATAAAGCCCATGCTTCATTTTCTGATAAGATACTTAAGAACACTATTGGCCGGCACTCCATATAAGAGCATATGTCTCCATGACGAGTTGTTAGAAGAACTTTACAACCCCTGTGAGCATTGCCAACTGGGATCCCTATCTCTTTCAAGTCAACAACATTCCAAACATCATCCAGGATTACAAGCAACTTCTTTTCTGTCGTCAGTCTCTGCCATAATCGATGTGCTCTCCCTTCTTTGGTCTTTTCGTCAAAACGCAGACCTAGACTCTCTGCCATTCGATCCTGCATGTACATCACATTTGGATTCTGGGACACTGTAGCCAATAAAACCTCATCAAACAGATGCGACTCTTTGGCTCTCCTGCCTACTTCTTTCACCAAGGTGGTTTTACCCACCCCTCCCATGCCGTACAGTCCGATCATATTGACGTTGTCATCTTTGAGAGCTTTCATAATCTGTTCAAAAGCTTCTTTTGATGATTCTGAGGGTGTGAATTCCTTTGATGGAAGAAATTCTATGCCTTGAAGAGGTGCTTTGTGGGACACTCTTGGAAACTCTTTGCTCTTTTCTTCTAGTTTTCTCAAAGTCTCCGTCTTCTTTTCCAGTGCCTTGCTTAGCTTAAATTGGGGAATCCATTTTGGACACCAAGTGAAGCATTTTCCATTTTTTCCTTTTTCATTTCCCAAACGATTCACACCTTCCATTTCATTTTTTGCATCTTCCAGCCATTTGTTGACATCAATGTCAATTACTTCAACATTCCTTTTAGCAACGTCGACAGCATCTTGCAGACGATGAAGTGCCAAAGCCAGACTCATCACTTGTTCATCGAATTCCTGAACAAAATTGTTGGAACAGAACATGTAACGGAACTGTTTTATTACCGGTCCTGCCAAGAGTTCTGCTATCTTAGATACAAGGGATCCACCAACACTTTCGATAGCCATTTTCCACGAGTCTGAAAAATCAGAGAAATAAGAATTTCGACGGTGAGAGTGAGTCGTTACAAGTAAAATAGGCATTGAAAGGATGAGAACAGGAATTTCATTACCTTAGTTTGTGAAAATATGCGTGAAAAGTGTTAGTTATTAAACTTATTTATCAAGAGTCGCATCTATTAGTATTGAAGAGTCGCATCTATTAGTATTGAAGAGTCGCAACTATTAGTATTGAAGAGTCACAACTATTAGTATTGAAGAGTCGCATCTATTAGTATTGAAGAGTCGCAACTATTAGCATTGAAGAGTCGCAACTATTAATGTCTATATATAGTGTATGAATCTCATAATGAAAAAAGTGTGAGAGTACCATTTTCATATGTATTGTATTCTACCAAATTAGAGAGTGTGCAGCCTAAACCTTTTTCTTTTCTATTCTCTATTTCTGCCAAATTTCCAACAAAACTGGTATCAGATCCCGAGAGACAACATGACTTCCAACAACAACAATTCCCAATTTCATATTCCCCGCCTTACCAAACAAAACTATGATTTGTGGTGCATCCAATACAAAGCACTACTTAGATCACAAGAGTTATGGGAGCTGGTTGAAGATGGTTATACTGAACCAAAAGAAGATACTGTGATGAGCAATGCAGAGAGACAAGCACTGAGAGAATCAAGAAAGAAAGACAACAAGGCGTTATTCACAATTTATCAAGGGCTTGATGAAGCAACCCTTGAGATGGTGGCACCAGCAAAGACATCAAAGGAAGCATGGGAAATGCTTAGCAAAACTTATAGTGGAGTTGAAAAAAACAAAAAGAGTTCGGCTACAATCTCGGAGAGGAGATTTTGAGAAGCTGAACAAAGAAGGTAATGAGACAATCTCAGATTACTTTACAAAAGTAATCACTTTGGTTCACCAGATGAGAAGGAATGGTGAAAATATTGATGATGTTCGTGTGATGGAGAAAATTTTGAGATCACTGGATTCAAAGTTTGACCATGTGGTTGTAGCAATTGAAGAATCAAAAGATTTAGAAGAATTGACAGTAGAAGAGTTAATGGGATCACTGCAAGCCCATGAGTAGAAAATTGACAGAAGAGGAGAAGGAAGAACACTTGAACATGCTTTGCAGACACAGCTAACTTTGAAGAATTCCAATGAATCCAACAGAGGAGCATTCCAGAGAGGCAAATTTTTGCATAGAAGAGGAAGAGGAGGAAGATCATATAGAAATCAAGAATTTCATGGTGCACGAAATCAGAATTTCAATGGCAGAGGCAGAGGCAGATTCAGAGGAAGAAGTCGTGGAGGATACTCAAACTAGAGAAATAACAATGCAGGCGTGCAATGTTATAATTGCAAGGAATATGGTCATTTCGCCTCTGACTGTTCACAATATAGATTTGAAGACAAAGTTGTTAATTTTGCTGAGAAGGTAAGTGATTCAGAAGAACCTGCACTGCTGCTGGCATGTGGAAAATTTGATGATAGCAGATCTAGTACCTGGTATCTAGACACAGGAGCATCAAATCATATGTGTGGCATGAAGGAAGCATTTGCAGATATTGATGAGAGTTACAAAGGAAAAATCACTTTTGGAGATCTTTCTCAAATACCTGTTGAAGGAAGAGGCCGAATTCTTATACAACTCAAGAATGGTGAGCAGAAATTCATAACATAAGTATTTTACGTTCCAGACATGAAGAGTAACATCTTAAGTCTGGGACAGTTTCTGGAGCAAGATTTTGAAGTGCAGATGAAGAATAAGAACTTGAAGATTTTTGATGAATCTGGAGCTTTAATTGCCTCAGTCAAGATGACCAAAAACAGGATGTTTCCTCTTGACTTAAATGTGTGTATGTCAAACTGCTTTCAAGACGTAAAGTTCAAATCGATGTAACTTGTGGCATTTTGCGATATGGACATCTAAATTGTGGATCATTAATGATGATGGAGAAACACAGGATGGTTCTGGGAATACCATTAGCTTGAACACACAAACGATTTGTGTGAAGTGTGTGTGATGGGAAAGCAAAGACCGAAAAATCCTTCCCAAAGAAGAGTTCTAGAGCGTCTCAGCCTCTGTAATTGGTGTATTCAGATGTGTGTGGGCCAATTACACCTACAACAATAGGGGGAAACAGGTATTTCCTTACATTCACTGATGATTTTAGTGGAAAAACATGGGTATATGTGTTGAAAGAAAAAAAAAGAAGTGCTGAGCAAGTTTAAGGAATTTAAAAATCTGGTAGAAAAGCAAAGTGAATGCAAGCTGAAAAATCTGAGAACTGATAGGGGAGGAGAGTATGTGTCTCATGCTTTTGATTATTATTGTAAAGAGAATGGCATAACACATCAGCTCACAATGCCACAGACTCCACAACAGAATGGAGTATCGGAGAGGAAAAATAGGACTATTATGAATATGGTTAGATGTATGTTAAAAGAAAAGAATTGTCCTAAAGAGTTTTGGGGAGATGCAGCTAGTGTGTGCCGTGTATTTGTTGAACAGATTTACAACAAAGAGGTTGCATATGCTTACACCGTAAGAAGCCCCTGAGCATGAAGAAACCGAGAGTTGATCACTTGAGGATTTTTGGCAAAGATAGCTTATGCCAAAATTCAAGATGAAAAACGAACCAAGCTTGAAGATAAAAGTCGAAATGCATACCGCTAGGATATGGAGAAAATTCGTATGGTTACAAATTGTTCAATCCAGTAACAAAAAAAAGGTGATCATGTCAAGAGATGTGAGATTTGATGAAGAGCAAGAATGGAACTGGAGTACTGAGGAACAGCTGCAGAAATTGGTTGTAGAAGAAGAACAAATGCAGAATGATGAAGAAGAAATCGTAATCAATCCAGCCCCATCAACTAGCAGCCCTGCTAGTCCTTCAAGTTCAACAAGAAAAACAAAGAGCATACAAGAAATCTATGACGCTACAGAGAGAATGAACCTTGATGATGTCAACATGTTGTGTTTGTTTTCAGGAAATGATCCCATAACATTTGAAGAAGCATATCAGGAAGACAAGTGGAAGAAAGCAATGAAGGAGGAGATCAATTCCATTCAGAAGAACAATACATGGGAACTGACAACACTTCCTGAAGGTCACAATGCAATCAGAGTAAAATGGATCTTCAAGACAAAGAAGAATGTCGAAGGAGAAATTGAAAAACATAAAGCCGCATTAGTTGCAAAAGGGTACAAGCAACGATATGGAGTAGATTATGAAGATGTTTTTGCTCCAAAGAGCAAGAATGGAAACCGTGAGATTGGTGGTTTCATTGGTCGCTCGTAAACAATGGAAGATATTTCGGATGGACGTAAAAATCAGCATTCTTGAATGGCAATCTTGAAGAGGAAGTATATGTTGAGCAACCACACTGGTTTTGTAGTAAAAGGAGAAGAAGAAAAGGTGTGCAGATTAAAGAAAGCTCTTTACTGGGCTTAAACAAGCACCAAGAGCATGGAACTCAAGAATTGATGGCTATCTTTCTCGTATAGGGGTTTACAAAATGCCCGTGATGAACATGCATTATATGTGAAGAAAAACTTGCATGGTAGAATAATGTTTGTTTGTTTATACGTGGATGATATTCTGTTCACGGGGGATGATCCTACAATGATTCAAGATTTCAAGCAATTCATGGTAAAGGAATTTGAGATGATAGACTTAGGTCTTCTAGCATATTTTTTGGGATTAGAAGTGAAGCAATGCAGTAATGGAATTTTCGTTTCTCAAGCCAAGTATGCAACAGAAGTGATGCGACCATATTATTTGATAATTTCATCCATATTTACGTAGTGTTTTGCATATGTTTTATGTATAAAATGCCTTGATATTCTTTGTTTTATATTTTGAAGGCATTTTTGGATGAAAGATGCAAAAATGAGTAAATTGGAGGTAATTGGCAGATTTTGACCTTCAGTCGGTGTTTTGTGCGGAGTGGAAGCTATAGAGATCGAAATGAAGTGATTCCAGTGACATTCAAAAGCTAACATCCATAAATTTATGTAAAGCTAAGGAAAAGAAATAAAATAAGGAAGATCATGGAAATCGCAGCCTTCAAAGTCAAATCTTGCAATCTGCCGATATCGACCTTTGTCCATTACAACTTCAATATCTCGAGCTACAAAGGTCCGATTGATGCAAACTCAATTTTCATGGATTCAGGACTCAAAGGCCTATAAACGCTCCAAATGTAAGATCAAAACGATGTGATATGAAGGAGATATGAATTTTACAAGAGACAACTAAATTCTGCCAACTTAAGGAAGGACTATTTTGTAAAATAGACATTAGGGTTTCTAAGCATATATAAAGGAGAAGAGGAGCATAGAAGTGGCGGCTAGCACAAAAGAAAACACAAAATCTTCCTCCTCCAAACCCTAAATCATGTGTTCTTCCATCTTTTTATTTAATTATTCAATAAACATGCAAGGCTAGACTCTTTTGCTTGGTTGCAAGGACACGGAAACCTTCAGATTTCAAGAACTGTGAGATCTATTTTTACCTCAACTTTTCAGTTTATATGATGAATATGTTTGTTCTCCTATGCTTATTTTCCTATGATTGTTTATTTAATTGCTAAGAGCGGACTCGAAGTTATTATTGTAGACAATCAATTGCTAAGTTTGATATCAAAACCGGAGTTATGGTATATGAACTTATGAAGCAACTAAGTTAATAATTATAGCGGATTTATGTTATTAATCTTAGGGAGAACATTCAATCGAACTAAACATATATTGCGGACAATTATGTTTCTTAATCGATCAATTTATCTAGATTTTAATGCCGCCATTGAATCAAATTACTAGTGCGACACTCGTGGTTGTTTGATGGTTAGGGTAAGTTATAACGGGCGGATCCGTTAATCTAACCAATTTTAAGAAGAGATAAATATTCAGAATATAAATTGATGTGTCGTTTCCATGATCAGCTTCTTATTTCAGTAGGTGGATGTTGATTTGCGACCAAGGTTTGTTTTATTGATAAATTTTAGTTTTATATATTTTTTCGCTGTAGTTTGCTTTTAGCCTAGCCTAGACAACTTCCAACCCCCCAATTGCATAACATATAGCACGAAAAATCTGAACTAAATCGCCCTCGTGGGATCGACCCCTTGCTTGCTCTATACTATCTTGTTTGATTTATTTTAAGCTAGGGTAATTAATTTGTGCGACCACCCGACATCGCAACAAATTTTGGCGCCGTTGCCGGGGACGTGATTTTAGTTGATTCTTGTGTTCTTGTGTTGTGCTGTGATTTATTCTACTTGCTGTTATTTTTATTTATTCTAAAAAAAAAAAGAAAAAAAGAAAAAGAAAAAAAAACATATTTGTGTTTGCGGCGGTACTGTTCAAAACAGATGTTTTGGTGGAATTAGGTATTGATCTTTAGTTTTCTAAAGGAAAACAACGTTCTGAGAAGAACTAGTGACCTAAGGTCACTAGCCCCACCTTATCCAGGCCAAATTCTGTCGTTTTCTAAGGGTTCTGGACACTTTTAGTTTTCTAGCGTAGGATTCTATTGCCTATTGCGTTGTCTTCAATCTCTTGTGTGCTTGGTTTCTTTTGAGTTTTCTTTGCGATTTATGCCTGTAACCCGTTCTGCTAATCAAATTCATCAAGTGTAGGTTGATCTCGAAATAGAAAACACTTTACGCAGGTTACGAAAGGAAGCTCGCGTTAACATCATGGCTGGTGCATGACAACAAACACTCAAGGAGCTTGCTGCTCCTAACATGGAAAACCAACCATTGTGCATAAACATAGAGAGTAATGTGAACTTTGAACTCAAATCTGGTTTTATACATTTGCTGCCAACATTCAATGGACTTGCAGGAGAAGATCCTCACTCTCATCTCAAGGAGTTCCACATGGTTTGTGTTGGCATGAAACCGAATGGAGTTGAAGAGGAACAAGTTAAGTTGAAAGCTTTTCCTTTCTCTTTAAAAGGGGCAGCGAAGGCATGGTTTTTTTCTATTCTCCCAGGTTCCATTAACACTTGGAATGGCATGAAGAAGATCTTCCTTGAAAAATATTTCCCAAAGATCTCGAAGTTGCCAACATAAGAAAAGAAATATGTGGGATTCGACAATCTCATGGAGAAACACTCACGAGTATTGGGAAAGATTTGAGCTATTGTGCATTCAATGCCCTCATCATCAAATACCGATCAATCGCTCATTCAATACTTCTATGAAGGATTGATGCCTACCGACCGTAGTATCATTGATGCCGCAAGTGGAGGGGCATTGGTAGATAAGACACCCGATGCTGCACGCCAATTAATCTCAAACATGGCAGCCAACTCAAACAGCTTTGGAACCCGTGGAGACTTCTCAAACAAACGAAAGTGAATGAGGTAAGTATTTCTAACCTTGAGAATAAAGTTAATGATCTTACTTCTCTTGTGCGCTCTTTGGCTTGTGGAAATGTACAACAGTAAAAGTTTGTAGCATATGCTCAATACAAGGACATGCTTCAATATGTGCCCAACAATGCAAGAAGATTACATGGGGCAAGCTAATGCGGTTGATGGAACATTCAATGGACAACCCCAATGCAATCAAGGCGCATAGCTCCATTCCCATGGATTTCAACCACAGCTCCCAAAGAAAATTATCAAGCTTTGAGACAACCCTCCGCTCACCAACTCCAATGTTATGGGGACATCATCCAATGATGATCTTCGTGAGATGATGAAAACTTTGGCTTCTAATACTGTTACCTTGCAACAAAATGTCATGTCTTTTCAACAGAAACAAGGTCAAGTATTCACAACTTGAAAAAGCAAATGGGGCAAGTAGCTTCAACTGTAGGGAAATTGGAAGCACAAATAAATGGAAAGTTGCCCTCCCAAGCATTGAATCCAAAAGAGAATGTTAGTGCTATCATGCTGCTAAGTGGGAAAAGAACTTGAAGAGAAAAAAGTTGAAACAAATTGAGATGGAGGAGGAAGAAGAGATAGAAACCGAATTGAGTACAAAGAAAGAACATCCTCCTCCACAAAAAAAGAAACAAAGACAAACACTCCAAAGGTAACTTTTCACTCAATTAATTCCAGTTTTAAAACAAATCCACCCTTTCCCTCGTGAGTTCTTCTAGGTCAAAGAAAGAAGACAAAGAAAAAAGAGATCTTAGAGGTTTTCAAGAAAGTGGAACTGAACATTCCTTTGCTTGATGCTATCAAGCAAATTCCCAAATATGCAAAATTCTTGAAGGAGTTGTGTACTACCAAGAGAGCTTTCAAACCGAAAGGTCATGAAACGGTAAGTATGGGTGAAGTTGTATCCGCCGTTGTTCAAAAAGAATCTGCCTTTGAAACAAAAAAAAAGACCCAGTGTGCGTTTTACTATCCCATGTAGTTATTGGTAATGCTAGTTTTAAAAGAGCTCTATGCGATTTAGGTGCATCCATTAGTGTCATGCCTAAACATATTTATGATTCTCTTAGTTTGGAGCCTTTGAATAAAACCAAAGCATTGTAATACAACTTATGGATCGTAGTTTTGTTTACCCACTTGGTGTGATAGAAGATGTCCTAGTCAAGATTGATAGCTTGCTAATTCCATGTGACTTTTATATTCTTGATATGGAGCATAATTCTTGTGATTCCAAGACTTCTATATTGTTTGGGGAGACCGTTCTTAAAAAACCGCCAATACAAAGATTGATTGTGGTAAGGATACTTTGTCTATGGAGGTCGGAGATGAAAAGATTGAATTTAATTTTCATGATGCAATGAAATATCCTTATAGCAATGTTTATTCTATCACATGTTATGACAAAGTTGATAAGTGTGTGCAGCAAGTTTGTGATTTTAATTGTGTGGATGGATTAAGCGTAGCTTTGAGCTGTGGTTATGATTTTACCCAATTGAGGAGATGGAGAGGCACACATGTGCTCCCCAAAATTTGCATAAAGTAGCATTGGCTTTGCAAGCTTTGCAAACCGCTCCCCCATGTTGAAATTACAGTGTTTAGAAACCAATAAAGTATTGAAGGTCAATGGGCATCGATTGAAACCTTTCTATGAAAGTTGGACATCAGAAATCACCGCTTCTATAAAGAATGAGCATGCCATGCCACATGTCGAGCCAATGACAAAAAACACAAGCGCTATCGGGAGGCAACCCAAAGACACAAAAAAAAATCAGATTTGCCTTCTTTTTCCCTTTTATCTTTTATTTTTTCGTGATTTTATTTCATTTTTTTGTCATTCTCCTATATTCCTTTTCTTTTATTTCAACATTGAGGACAATGTTGTGTTTTTAAGTGTGGGGGGTATTGGGAGAATTTTAGTTTTCTTTTGTTGTTCTAAAAAAAAATATTGTTTGGTTTTTTTTTAACTCCCATTGGTTTTTGAGAATATGAGTATTATGTATGAGAATTAAGTGAGATAGATGAATATATAAATCAAATGAATGAGTGTGCATGCAAGTTTTAATGTTTAATTGGTTTAGGGATTGACTCTGAAAAATATGCCATGTTGACTTTATAGTGTTATACCAATGTAAGCTTTTGAGCCTTCAACATTATATTCTTTGATTGTGCTCTTTCAATGATATGTATCTCTAGAACTTGCTTCATATCTTGTTGAGATTACATTCACATTACATAGATGCATGAAGATGATAAAGGCATTAGGAATTTTAACCGCTTGAGCCAAAAAAAAGCCAACCTAAAGCATATTATCTTTAGTGAGCCCCTTTTGAGCTTGTTTATCCTTTCTTTGCTTTTATCCCATGTATAAGCCTTTAAACTTTTTTATATGTTTTCCTCTTTTCCCCTGGCCAAGGATTAGTAGAGCATATACTTGTGATATCTCATGGAATTATGGTTGGAAATTATGTGAAAAGAAAGAAGAAGTGATGCTTGATGAAAAGATGGGCAAAGTTGCCAAAAGGTGAAGAACAAAAGAGAAAAAAAGAAAAGAAAAAGAAAGAAAAAAAAAGAACAAGAAAAGAAAAAAAGAAAAAGAAAAGAAAAGAAAGAAAAGAAATAGAAAACGAGCTTGAAATCGAAAAGAAGCTAAGCATTGGTGCTTGAAAGATTGAAAAATTGATGTGTTTTGATGGGAATGTCTTGGTTGAAATTTTTTTTTCTTCAGAATGCTCTACTTTCTTTGGTTTGAACCTTTTCTTCTACTCTCTTTTACCTCACCTTAACCTTAGCCCCATTACAACCCTGAAAAAATAAGACCTTTTGATTCATGCATTGTTTGTAATATTTTAGTAATGGAGATGAGATTGAAGAGCAAGCTTATGGTAGAACATCTTCATTGATTGAATTTGAGAGATTTAAACACATAAGCCCCTAAACACATGAGTGTTGGAGTGTATATCAATGAGAGGACCTATCACTTTGGCATGGCATAGATTTCTTTTAAATCCCTCAAGAGTAATTGAGTTTTGAAGTTTGTATGTAAACAAATTCATGAAGATTTATGTTCTTTATCCTTCTCGGTTGTATTCTTATTTATAATGCTTGAATTCTTGGATATTGATGGGAGATTAAGAGATTGATCATGGTTATTTTTACTTTTTTATTTTTTATTAAAATTTGTTTTTTTTTACCTATCCTTTCTCGAGGACCCCTAGCAAGAGCTAAGTGTGGGGGTATTTGATGCAACCATATTATTTGATAATTTCATCCATATTTACATAGTGTTTTGCATATGTTTTGTGTATAAAATGCCTTGATATTCTTTGTTTTATGTTTTGAAGGCATTTTTTGGATGAAAGATGCAAAAAAGGAGTAAATTGGAGGTAATTGGCAGATTTGACCTTCAGTCGATGTTTTGTGCAGAGTGGAAGCTCTAGAGATCGAAATGAAGTGATTCCAGTG
>CM055441.1:27491573-27518695 GCA_029228465.1 Salix viminalis
TTTCTAAACAAAAAAACACTTTTAAAAACAACCTCAACCACACTTTCATTACATCTACGGTCAACAATTTTGACTTTTAATACTGTTATGCACTGTTCTAACAATTATTTCCACCATTTCATTAATTGTTGATAAATACCTCTGAAAAATGTCAAGCACCCATGTAGCTAAAATATTTGACAAGCTTGCAAGTGGGGTCTTAGCCTAGCGGTTGAAGGGACTTGTTTCCTTCCTCTGCACCAGGGTTCAAGTCCCACCATGCACGCCTGTCACCCCCGTGGTGCCTTACATGCTCACGCTGGGTTTTGCGGGGATGTTCAGATGAGTCAGGGATTAGTTGTGGTGCTTGGCGTAAAGCTGGCCGACACCCCGGGTTATCAAAATATATATATTTGACAAGCATGAACGAGTTGATATCTTGGAAGTCAATGCCCCCATGCTTTGATTCTTATATGAGGCCAGGCAAACAATGAAAGAACTGCTATCGTTGGATTACCTGTGAGATGAACTCGAGTTTATTAGCGAATTCAGTTGATGCATCCTACAAATCCGATGGTCAAGATTCTATTCAGTGATTTCCGATTTTTTTTTTTTATTCCAGTAAACCCCGTCACCTTTTAATCAATCTTTGTATATTGAGTTAAATGAGTAAAATTTTAGATATTTCATGTTCTTACAAGTTGAGCATGTTCTTACTCGAATTCAAGACTTTTAAAACAGATCTCAAGTTTTTTGTAACCACTCTACGCCTGATGATTTCCGAAATTGTTCTTAGCTAAGACACAAAAAGCTTGTTAAGCCACAAATTCTGTCAAAACATCTCGAAGAAGCATGACGTTATAGTTGAGGGTTTGTGATCTGTGCAGCACGTATCGAATTCGAGTCAAAAAGTGTATTCTTTATTAAAATCTGGAACAATCAGAATTTTACTCAATCATCTGTATCAACAAATTGCGATTTTCAAGGATGTGGTTTCATCTTTATCAAAAAAAAAAAATCTGTCAAATCAGCATATGAAGTGACTTAGCCTTTGAGGCAGCCATTATGGAAACATGAATCCTTATCTCCCTTGATCTTTTCTTCCTTTGTTTTTGGGTTTAAATTATAATTTAACAAGATTGAATTAACAAGTGGATAAACATGGGTTGAAGTTTGAACGATCTGGTCGAGGTTCTCTCTTTTATATTTATATGTAAATATATTTTCTTTCAGTGGTTGAATGACAATGACATCATGTTTTTGAGGGGTCACTATAAATGCCGGCCATTGAAGCTGAGCAGCACCTTCTTATCAGTTATCAATTTTGATCCAAAATAATCTATCTCAGTTATCTTGGATACTGTTAAAATTGTTTGCTTACCATTTAAAATTTTATAGTGGTAAAATCATTAATATATAAATAAATTTATCTGTCCATGAAAAAAAGTAAAAATTCTTTTGAATTTAAACATGAAATGATAGGGTTCTAAATCAAATTGAGAGATAAAATGAAATAGAGTGACATGGGATTGTGAGGGTTACAATTTTCCATCTACAAGACATGCATATAATTTATTTCTGTTCATAATTATTTCTCTAAATATTATTATTATTTTATTATTATTAACTGTCAAGATCCAACAAGCCTAGAGTTACTCCAATAAGATAGCATGTTGACGTTTCTGATTAAGTCCCCATCTATCTTTTCAGAATTTAAAGTTACTCCAAGATCAAGATCAAGCCTCTCGACATAAATTTCTAAGAAAAATCCCCATCTATCAATGTCATTTATCAACAGTTGGGGATAAGAATCAGTGAATATGTAATTAAAATAAAATTAAGAAAAGATGTTGAGCAGAGAATTAGAAAGAAAAGGAACGATTCTGCTCCAAATATCGATTTCCATATTTACAGAAATGAACAAAATGTATACGGCTAGAGCTAGCTAAATTCTCTGGCTGGGTAAGGCTACACGTACATCTTTCCCTACAAAACAAAACCATGCACGAGAAGAACACACAAATGGATCTTCAGGATCCCGTACCAGCTCATTCAGGTATACTCTGCAGATTAGGCCTCCACGACAGCTGGTGTGCGTCGTATGATCCGTCGTTGCCGCCGCCGTTCATCAACAACATGGACAAGATCTGCTGCACTGAGAGTTCCTTCACTTGGACCTTACCTATCAGCTCCTCGAGCTGTTTCTTTGAAATCTTGATCTTCACTTTTGTACTCGAAGCTGCTGACGTCGTTGTTGAAGAGCAGGATGTGAAATCTGGTGTGCTGTTATCTCCGAGAAGCCCTTCCTCTACTGTGTCGTTCATGGCCTTCTCTTTCATGTCAATCCCTGAGAAATCCTGCGATTCGTGCCTTAAACAGTTCCCCATTTTTCTCTGTGTTTTGAGGATGCGAAAGTGTGGAGAGAGAGCAAGTTTTGGGGAAGAAGAGGAAAGCGATGTTATATAGGGAAAGGGGCGCATGGTGGAAGGGGATGAGGGAGAACGGTCAGACCTAATTTGTTGCCACGTAAGATGACATGTTTGGTGACCTGGCAAGTGATTGGTGTTGACTTAATTGCCACTCTGCATGTGAGCAATCCTATCCACCACAAAGTTGATGCTGGTGGGTAGCAATTGCTGGTGCTTACATTACATCCCGGATAATTTGAAAATAAATATTTTTTTATTAAAAATAAATAAATTTTAAAAACCTCTCTATAGTTCATTACAATTTCTTGCGGCTAAAAATTTCTTTTTTCTTACAGCACCGAATTCACATAATAATTCCAATTTATTTGAAAATATATTAAATTAATATACTGGTTTTAAAAATTAAGAGAATACTTTAATTTATTTTCAACTAATAATCCCTGTAATTTCAAGCACACGCGACATCCCAAAATAAAAATTAAAACATTAATCATTTTGGTTTGATTGATGTTTCTCCTGTAATGATAAGACCATCCGGCTAAAGGCTGGAGCCAAGCCCGCTACCAAGTCAGAGACTAAAAGTGGCTCTTTAGGTAGATAAGGTGTGAACGCGGTTTCATATAGAATCTTTAGGTTTAAAGGCAAGTGTGAACGCTGTTTCATATAGAATCTTTTAGTATTTTGTTTCAAAAATATTTTAAAAAAAAAATAAAAAAAATTATTATTATTATTAATTAAAAAATTTGTTATTTTTATATATATTCATGTGATGTGACGATATCAAAAATAATTTTAAAAAATTAAAAAAATATTTTAATATAATTTTAAAAAAAAAAAACTTTCAAAAAACATCTGGACTAGATTTTCAAACCGACACTCATGTTAAAAGCACAAGTGTGAACGCGGAAAAGGGAAAGGAATCTGTGGCCTTGATGCCTTAGCCACTACATGATCGCGTGTGGCTCCTAACGTGCTCTATCATTGATTATTTACCCAAAATTTAGTTAAATTAATTATACTCTATGTTCATGATTATGACAATTAAGCTTTTAATTAATTTATTCCATTCACACCAACCAAGATGACCTGTCCATTTTTCTTAGATTTATTTATATATTAATGAATGTACAACACCTACTTTGGAGTATTCAAGACACATAATATATCCAAGCTTCTCATCTTAGAAAATAAAATAAAAATCATAATATATACATTTAATTAGTGATTATATAACTCTATATCACTAACTAATTTATACTTCATTCTTTGATTTACATGTGAGATAGAAAAGAAATGCCAAAGTATTATAGAAATCATCCAACAGCTTACATTTTTTAAATTAAAATATCTTTTTATATGAGATTAGAGTTTCAATTACTAAACTGTTATTCATTTAAATCTCGTTATTTTATTTTGAATTCAATTAATTTTTAAGTAAGAAACACGTTAAAATATAATATAAATTATGCATTTAACACTTGGATATAAAGTTTATTTTTTATGAGATTTTCATGAAATTGGATCCAAGAAAGCTGATTAGATCAAAATTATCAATATCATTTCAGTTAGTGCTTCATTTTTTAATTGGACTGGAATGTTTCGGTTTTGAAGCGTTTCAGCGCACTATTTTAGGGTTGTACTGTTCATGTATATATATAATTAAATATATTAATTCAAAAAAAATAGTTCAAATCCAAAAATAAAATTATATAGAATTGTGCAATTTAATCTAAAAAAAACATAATAAAATAATTTATAATATTACAAGAATATCATCATCATATTTGCTTCAAGTTTTAATAAAAATTATTACTCCACTCGTTTAGTGGAAGTGGTAGTGTTTAGTCACGTAAAAGAGATGGAATTAATAAGCTTGATTACATGGATGATGAGGTGGTGGTGGGTGCACTTGTATAATTGGCGCCTCGTAATGCTCTACCCCACAAGCAAACAAGCTACGATCCTCTGAAAGGCAAATCTAACCAGAAACAGCCCCACCAAAATTGGTTGCTGACCTCTAGCTGACTTCACCTCCCACCTACTGAATGGGCTCCTTACACGTGGCACCCCAACCTTCATTGCTTTTTTTTTTGCTAGAAACAGCTTTAACTAAAAGAAACCACCCTCCTTTTTTTTTTCAAAGAAAAAGCCTGTCTTCAAAATTTGCTTTTTTGACTGATTTTCTTACATTCTAATTAAAAATAAGATGATGTTTTGAAATTTGATAGCAAAAAAAATCAGAGTGGAAAATGTTATTGGTTTGGCCCTTTTCAATGATGAAAGTTGTTGTTCTTGGTTTAAATAGGTTCCATTCGATGAAGGGATTTTGAATAATAATGATTTTTCTATAACAATACTTTAAAAATAGATCAAGTTTGGTAAATTGATTTTTATTACTTTGATTTTTTTTAATTTTTCATGTTATTTTAGAGTGTTTCAGTGACATAGATGTTTTGGAGAGGTTTTGTTGTGTTGTCTAGGTGAAAATGGATTAAAAAAAGATTTTTAATAATAAAATAAAATAAAAACTTCCCCCTTGATTTCTTTACCATTGGACTAGCCCCCAACAAGGTAATGAGTCATCAGTTTCTATTTTATTTCAAAAACAATAATAAAGAATGAATGACAAGTTGTCCACCTTAAAGAGAAAGATGACACATGTGCCCACATGTTTAATTTTTTTTTTTTTTTTTAAATTGGATCATCCATGTAAATCCCTTTCTAAAAAGATTGAAGGTAATAAAACTTCGATGAGAAATGAGAACTTGGAATGAAAAGAAATGGATAAATAACAAGAATAATAATAATTCAATGTATATTGGAGGGGATAATATACACAGTAACGAGTCTCGACGAATAGAAAAAATAAGAGAATTAAAAAGAAATGTGTTTCGAAAATGAAAAAATAATTGTGAGGAATTATAATGTAAATGAGAAATAAAAGTTAATAAGGAATCATACAAAAAAAATGCAGGTTTAAACACAGATTAAAAACCGATAACATTACTGCGAAACGAGAATAAACCTTATAAATAAATAAAGGACAAAAAATATGAAATAAATATATTTTGAAATAAGAAAATGTTCTTAAGGTCTTACAAGGATAATTTATATGATTTTATGTAAGGGTTGAATAAGATAACTTGGGATTTTTCATTTTAAAAAAATCACAAACCAATTAATTTTATGTTATCATGCATAACTTTTAATCCAGAAATTGGTACGGTCAAAAAATTTCATAACAAATTTCGATGTGTTTACTTATCTCATAATTGTACAATTTATGTAATGTATATATAAATGCATTAAATAACAAATTGAATTTAACAATGAGATCAAAATGCCACTATGGATTATTGATATTAAATGTAGAAAAAAAATTATTCCTCATTGTTTTCTTGAGTTAAAGGCTCAAGGTTTCTTTACAATATTAAGAATTTATTTTCGAGATGTTATAATCAAGGTTTGCGTGCATGTCTTGTATTGTTTTCTCTCTCAAGTTTCCATACACACACACATATACACACACACACACTCAGCTACAGAACATGCATATCTATGTATTTTAAAGAATATTATAGACCACACCGTTCACATAAAAAATAGTATAAATCAACGCAAGTGGAACTCACATGATCATTTAATTAATCATATCCTAAAATGGGTGGTTGACTAATTATCAAATTAAATACTTTTTATTATTAAAATGATAAGCTTATGAACTTTGGGAGAATAATAGTGGAGACCAAATGATACACTACCTAATTATCCTAAGAAAAATTCTAACAAATCAACTAGGCGTACGTAGTGTGCTTGTATAATATGAAAATGACACAATATAATATAAGGTTTTAAGAGACTAAAAATTAATTACTCGATCGATATTTTTTTAGTGATTGTTTGGGAGCGTGGTTGATGTTATTTTTAAAGATATTTTTCATTCAGAAAATACATCAAAATAATATTTTAATTTAATTTTTTTAAAATTATTTTTGACATCAATACATGAAAATGATCTAAATAATTAAAAAAAAACAATATTTTTAGAATACAATACCAAAAAGATTCTTAGCTAAAATCATGTTGGTCTCTGTTGCAGCCTCCAAAATTGTAGTCGTAATATAAAGTTTCAAAATTGTACGTACTTCCTTGCCTTGTGACTTGAATAGTAATTTGACTCAATTGAGCACACTTTGCATGCAAATCATATGTTATATATCCTTCTGCATGCCAATTCTTCGGAGAAAAAGCATGGACATTGTAGGTCATTTGGTAATCCTCTCTTTTTTCGTGTGATTATTTGGAAAATGATTAATCAAGTTGAAGAGGTTTGAATATTTGGAAAGAAAAGTATAAATTTTTAGGTTTATTATTATTAAAAAAAAAAACTATTAGAGAATAATATAGATAATATTTTGAAATCTTGTTTAAAAATTTAAACTTTTAGGTGAGATAGCTTTTTAACATGGTATTAGAGTTTTGTTGATCTAACAGTCATGAGTTTAAATCTCACTACTATCATTTTATTTTATAAAAACTAAGTACAAGATGGTGTAGATTTGTGCAAGTTTCAAACCCAAAAAGTTTTTGACCTTTAATTTAAATTTTTAAGTGAAATCGTTTGAGATATAAGTTTTAATTTATTATTAAAAAATCAAACCATAGTTTTTGGTTTATTAGGCTTGGTCGAGATTGGAAAGTTTTGCATCACATGCCTCACCAACTTGAGTTTTGACAAGTCAAAATTTTGAAATTCAATATTAATTAGTCGGCTAGCATGCAATATATATATATATATATATATATATATATATATATATATATATATATATATATATATATATATATGCACACATGCATGTATTTTGTATTCCTTGGGGACCCTGCAATTAGCTTCACAGTACTGGTTGAGACTGGTTGTGTAAGGTCACGCTAATCTTTTGATTGACAAAAAAATATATATTATTTTTCAATAAAATCCTCCCACGTTTCATGGTCTACACAAATAATTTTCACTAGTTTCAAGAGTGGCGACGACTAATGCTTGTTTACCGATAATAATAATTATTAAAGAAAAATATAAATTATATTTTAAAATTATATTTAATAATTTAAGTTTTTGAACTAAACTATGTATTTGATGAAGTTATATTAAAATCTTGTTTACTACACCATCAAGAATTTTTTTTCTTTCTATTATTGTAATTAAAATTAATTAGTAGGCTTGTGCAATCTCATAATTTAAGTCCCCAAGAAACGTTGCATGATGGTAAAAAACTTGTGATCTGCACAACAAGTTTTGAGTTCAAGTCAAGACGTGCACTCCTTGTAAGAATTTGTGACAACCGGATTTCACTTGTTCACTTGGATCCATAAAATACATTTTCCAGGAGGTGGAGTTTCCTTGCATAAAAAAAAATTCTATTAACTTAGGTATCATATAGATATATGTAGAAGAAGTTAAATGAAGAGTGTTTCTACAATGAAAATGGCCTAACATTCTCCAAATAAAATGTCTACTTTTGCATTGCATGTACCATGTTGCTCAAAATTGAAAATTAAACCATTGATTAGTACTTTTCTCTTGTTAATTAATCATGTTTTTTTTTATTTCTCAATTTGTCAAGCGGGATGATAATGAATGTGTTCGAAATGAAGAAAATACAAATAATTTTCTAATGTTTGAGCCGGGAAATATTCCCCATTTTGATTCTGTGTATGACTACTTTTATATTTAATTTAATTTTCATAGTCGGATGGTAATTTTGCAAAAAAAAAATAAATAGAAAATAGAGCTCTTAATTTTTCAACTCATTATGACCCAAAACAACTAGAAAACACTGTTTGAACCTTGTTCAACCAATCTACCTCCAAAAGCACAAAAAACAACCTTAAAACCCATAATCAACCAAAAATAAAAATAAAAAATCTTTTAGAGCTTAAATATGTTTGTTTAAATATTTTCAAGGTAAAAAATATTTAATCTTAACTCTTCTCATCATATAAAATTATATGACACACAAATCAATTATTTTATGATCGGAACCGTTGCCAATTGCAATTTTTCCTCTCTAAATTGGAATCTCGTTATTAAAATGATAGAAAGCATATAAACTTGGGAGAATATATTTTTAAATTATATTACTTAAAACCTTGGAATATAACTTTGATCGGTTTTTCTTCGGGCTGCTAAACCATTTTCAATTATTACTACTTTATTCAGCCTTTTGACTTGAATAGGCCTGCAGTTGACTCAATTGAGCAACCTAAAGCTACCAATACAAAGCAAATAATCAAATCTTATATATATATTATCCTGCAGTCATTTGAGATAAATTGTTTCCCGTTTGGGATTTTCTTGGTTTGACTCATCTCATTGGCTGTTATGGCAAGTAGCCCACCATTGTCTCAAAGTCATTATCCTACACCCATTGGACCAAACCAAACCATCGTTTACCATTTAGAAAGCAGCAGCAGCATAACAACAAAGCATTTTTTTGGTTTATTAGACTTCATCTTCACCTAATTCAAAGTTCCACCCCTCTCTAATATTAAGAGAGTGAACAGAGAGAGATTGACTGTTTTAGTCATAGCTGCCACATCTGTAATGTACAAGTATTACACGCATGAGCGCCTCGGCCTCATCTGGCAAGCTCGTCGACTTCAGTGAGCAAAATTGACTTGACCAAGAACCCACATTTGTGTGAATTCCTGTGTAGTTCTCGCAGAGGCTGCAATGGATGGTCTTGTTACAAGCCCCCGTGGAGCTCAGAAAGCTCTTCCATTGGCTAGCAATCGTCACGCTCCTGTGCATCATCTCTATCAGCCATCATCGGTAGAGAGGGGTGTAACTCCGGCTGCGGGAATAGCAGCTTCAGGCGAAAAGCATCAACTCCGTTCAAGTAATAGTGAAAGAGTCGTTTTGCTCTGATAAAACCAAGACGGCCATATAGAGCAAGTGCTCCTTTATTTGTAACTTCCGCTTCCAATGTTACCTTCAAAGAGGAATGAAAAAATCACAACACAATAAAAGATAAACAACTAGCATTTCATCTTCTCTATAGTAAAGAAAGTGATATACTTGAATAAGCAAATATAAAGTTGGGATATGCTATATCATAAGCAAATAGGGGGGAAATGTAGTTATTTAATGGGCCATATTCTTTAATGTGGCATGCTTGTGTTCCGGAGTCAACCACTTATCACCAGTTAAGGTGGGAAAACAGTCATATATTCATGCAGTTCATCTATGTTGTTCTGATAACATACATTCAAAGTAAATGCAAAAATTCATAGCAGTTAATACCGATTCTATATTCTCTCCCACCTTTTCATTCTATAGTCATATGAGAAAAGAGAGCAAAAAGGTGAAATAACTAGAATTAGAATTGACGCATTATTAAAAAACACAAGGAAAATCAACAAGGCCAAAGCCTCACAAATTATTGGCTTCTTGGGACAGCATTTAAGTTTAGTTCAGAACTATGAAACTGCAGCAAAGCATGGAGTTTCATTCTATTAAAAGTTTTTTTCACAATTTCAACATCTAGATAAGGAAATGAAAATTTCTGGGACAGTTCAATTTAACCAATATCAATATATCAGCTACAAGCCCTAAATCGGTCATGTAGGTGCAATCAATCAATACAAGTCAAAATCATCACAGCATGACATGTAATATTTTGGACTTCTAGCAGGGAGCACATTAACAACATAATTCATTGTTTGCATGGACTACTATCTATGCGCAGGGATATCTCCAAAGGACTGGCTCACTTTGATAGGCCACTACAAAGGTCCACCGGACGTCATAAAAGAATCCCAAGAGTTGTGGTTAATTTATAGCCCAACTTGGAAAACTCATTTGCAGCATGTGGAAACAGCTTTAAAGGTACTAAGACTCCATCAATTTTTCATCAAAGCAACGAAATGTGCTTTTGACCAACACAAGCTTGATTATCTAGGGCATATTGTTACAACACAAGGGGTCAAGGTAAATATGGAAAAAATAGAAGCCATCGTAGCGTGGCCTCAACCTAGTAACCTTTCTGAATTACGTGGTTTCTTAGGACTCACTGAGTATTACATAAAATGTGCAAAATTATGGTGGCATCACCCGACCTCTCACCAACCTCCTAATAAGGGTCAGTTCGTATGGAGTGATGATGCAGAAGCTGCCTTCCAATGCACACCAATATTGACAATGCCCAACTTCAACTACTCATTCATCATTGAGGCAGATGCATCAGGTGCTAGGATCGGTGCAGTCTTTTCTCAACAAGGAAAACCAATTACCTTTATGAGCAAAGCATTGGGCATCTCCAAGCAATCATGACCCATCTATGCCAAGGAAATGTTGGCAATAATAGAAGTCATTCGCACATGGCGACCTTACCTCCTTGGAAGGAAGTTCATCATTTGAACTGATCAAAAGAGTCTTAAATACCTCCTAGAGCAGTGAATCACAACCCCTGATCAACAACAATTGGTGGCCAAATTGCTAGGCTATAACTATGAAATTCAATACCGTCCCGGCCAGGAGAATTGTGTTGCAGATGCACTTTGATGCAAACCAGCCAGCCCAATTCTCAATCATTTGTTTATACCGTAGGTCCACATATAGGAAGGAATAAAGGCAGCTACACGTAGTGATGAGTACACTATCCAGTTAAGTCGTGTCACCAATGATCAGTCCAACTCATCCTACAAGCTACATGATGGCCTGGTTCTTTATATAACTAGAGTAGTGGTGCCTCGAGTTCAAGAGATTCGCGGGAAAATTCTTGCTGAATTTCATGATAGCAAGCTTGCAGGCCACTCCGGAGTCTTGCGCACTTATAGGAGGATAGCTCAGCAATTCTATTGGCCAAACATGTATAAAGATATCCAGAACTATGTCTCTACTTGTGAGACCTGCCAAAAGACAAAATTTGAAGCTCTCGCACCGGCGGGTCTTCTCCATCCATTACCTATTCCTTGCAAAGTATAGGTTGATATCACATCCGATTTCATTGAAGGCTTGTCTATGTCCATGGTAAGGATACCATTCTAGTGGTCGTCGATAGGCTTAGTAAGTCTGCCCACTTAATGATGTCAACTCATCCCTTCACTGTTAAGGTGGTAGCCAAAAGATTTGTGGAAGGTGTAATCAAGCTAATCGGCATGCCCCAATCAATAGTCAGTGATCATGACCCCATTTTCATTAGTAATGCTGGAATTCTTTACTATGCCCAGCACCAAACTCAAGCTTAGCTCGACATATCACCCACAAATTGATGGACAAACAGAAGTGGTGAATCGCTGCCTTGAACAGTACCTCCGGAGCTTCGTTCATCAATGGCCAAAGAAATGGATAGAGTACCTACAGTGGGCTGAATTATGGTACAATACTATTTATCACATTTCCACTGGAATGACACCTTTTTATGCTCTGTATGGTCGCCCTCCCCTAACCATCCCTACTACCAAGCTAGACAATCACCTATTAATGACGAGGACTAGAGTCGAACTTGTAGGGACGAGTTCCTCAAACAGCTTAAAAAATTTGCATGAATGTTCGCGTATACATCCTGTGTTCCATGTGTCACTTCTTAAAAAAATTGTTGGGGATAAGGTGGCAAGTCTAGAACCACCACCGCTGGCAAACGACGGGGTGTTGTTGGAATCACAAAGAATACTTAATACACGTTGGGTCAAGCAAGGCAAGAAGTTTATTCCGATTATCCGGGTTCGATGCATGCCACTTCATCGGAGGAAGAGGCCACCTGGGAAAATGCTATGATGCTTCAGCAACAGTTTCCTATTGTGGACCTTGAGGACATGGTTCTACTCGATGAGGAACGAATTGATAGGACACTACAAAGATCCACCAGACATGGTAGGCAGAATCCCAAGTATTGTGATCAATGTGGTTGACTATGATGCTTCAACAACAGGTTCCTATTGTGGACCTTGAGGACAAGGTTCTGCTCGATAAGGAACAAATTGATAGGCCACTACAAAGGTACACCAGACGTGGTAGGCAGAATCTCAAGTATTGTGGTTGACATGGTTGATGTTGCATGTTGCATGCACGACGTGCCAAGTCTTTCGGAGTTGATCTCCCATTATTTACGTCTGGTATTATTTGCTTCTGTTTTTGTTGTTATTCACTACCTATTAGATTCCTTGTTTTTAGGTAGTTTGTTAAGCTATGACTTATTTAAAGATTGACTGAGAAATAAAAAATGACAGACAATTGAGTTATCCAATATCTATGGTTGTTTCTCACCCGAAGAATCCTGATAAAAACTTGAAGAGCTCGGATTGGGACCCATCACATTTAACCCTCATAAAGATTAAAGCAAGAGGTGAGATGGAATTAAAATAACACATACAGCATGAGGTAACTATAGAACTAAGGAGAGATGGAATTGAAATAACACATGAAGCATGGGGTAACTAAGGAACTAAGGAGAGATAAAGCAGGATGAGGTAACTAAGGAACTAAGGAGAGATAAAGCAGGATGAGGTAACTAAGGAACTAAGGAGAGATGGAATTGAAATAACGCATGTAGCATGAGGTAACTAAGGAACTAAGGAGAGATGGAATTGAAATAACACATGTAACATGACGTAACTAAAGAGATGGAATTGAAATAAGACATGAAGCATGAAGTGTCTAAGACACATCCTGTTACTACAAAGTAATGCACAAACACCAAGAAATTTTAGATGAAAAGGTTTTTGGAGGTGTGAATAAAAGATACAGCATCACCATTTACACATATGCCAAGTTGCCAACCAAACTCAAGAGGAAAGCTTCATTTTCCCTTTGGTTTAAGATCAAAGAGCACATCAGAGTAGAAAGGAAAGCTATTTCTACTCTCCTATAAGTGGCATTGAAGGTAAGCACTTAAGCAGTTTCATAATTCTCCTTTGTTTCCCTTGCTGTTTCAAGCTCCAAACAAAGCCCCAACATTTGATGGTAATGCTTAGGAAATGTAGTTATTTCTACTCTTCTATATGCTCATTTGGTACCAGGGAAAGTACAATAAAGCTTGAGGATAAAAAATCCATACTTCCTTTGTGATATATTTGTATGAATAATGCTACATTTAAATAAGTACAAACCAAAAGGTACAACAACTAAAACTCGACAAACCTCTTCGCATCCGGATTCCATCATCACTTGAATAGATCTGGTAACAAGTTCAGTAGCTGCAGTATGGAGAGAATTTCACTGGAAATTACAACGTACCCAAACACAATACAATTAACAGGAACAATATCAGCACAATGCCTAAAAACTATCAAAGTCCACATCCAATCCGTCGTAAATGCCATCCCAAGTATAGGAAAACAAAGAATGGGCCTTGAGTTCAAATCAAACGCAGCAAGTTTATACACATAATCTTTCCAAACAGCCATATTTCTACCATTAATGCTATCAATGCATGTCCATTTTCTTGAAAACCCTCACCCCCTTTCATTTCTTGTTTCCAATAAATCTATACTAAATTAAAAATCAATCCAAGATCTTCATATATAATCCAGCACCACCTAAAACTGTGCACAAAATCCCAATATGAAAAAAAGAAAAAGAAAAAAAAGAAACCATTACCAATGCCTCTTCCCCGATAAGGTTTGATGACAACTAACATAGCAATGTAACCTCTAAAAGTTGAGTTCCGATGATCCCCCATCTTACAAACAACAGTCCCAACACATTTGCCTTTGTGAAACGCCTGAATTGAAAACCCACCAACAAAAACGCAGTTAAAACACACACAAAAATCGTAACATCAAAAAAGAAGAAAAGAAACACACTTACCAAGAAAGAAAGTTGTGGCCAAAGATAAACAAAGTAACGATAGGTGAAGATAGAGTAAGGTTCACTAAGTTCTTGATCGACAAGATTCATGATTAATGGTAGGTGATGCTCACCACCATAGCTAACGTATTCAACCTCTGATGCATCGAATTCTTCTTTTTTCTCTCTTTCTAGAACTTCGTCCATTGATGTTTTTCTGTTTCTTGGCCGTTCTACTTGTTTGAAACTGTGGCAGCTTCCTTATAAAAAGAGTCCCTTCGGCCCTTTATACTTCTTTAGTTGGACTCCATTGGGTATTGCTTTGTGTTGGGCTTACGGCCCATAATAATAATACCAGTATTTTTTATGTTGTGGATTTGCATTTCCAGTAAAACATTTTACGATAGTATAAAATACAAATAGATATATAAAGAAAAAAGAGAAAAGGATATATTCAATTCTATAAAAAAAATAAAAAAAATATTTATAGCAAATTTTGTATCTCCAGAAATATTATTTTATTTGAATATCAATATTTCTTTCATACTCATGTTGTGTCCTTCTCAGTTGCTCTTATTCTTTCTCATTTTAAGGATGTGTCATCTTTTGAATGGTTCAATCCTGGAATTGTGTAAGAAAGACACCAACCAACTACACCACTTCTTGAGACTGACCCATCACCTGATACTGCTCATGAGACTGCTTTTGAACCTTCTACTTATAAGTTTGCTCTTCTACACTCTACAAAAATATCTCATCCTCCTTGTAACGACAATGTTTTTTTTCGCACTTCACGTTCATTGGGGGAGACAACGACACGTGGTGAATATGAAAGTGTGTTTTATAGTTGTAAAAATTACAACTATAATTATCAGGAGTCGCCACCTAGTATTAAGATTACTAGAAAACTTATTGGTCTGCGAGAGTCTAGTTAAGGGGACTTGCTGTGTAAGGGGAAGACGCATCACCCCTAGTGCACACTATCTAAGGTAAGCTGCATTGTTGTTTGATTATTTTTTTTAATTAAAATTTTTTACACTGCATTTTCAAAAATTATTTTTCTTACGGATGTACTTTACAATGTAATTTTACACTGCGGTCAAAAACCTTTTTTTATCTACAGATGTACTTTACAATGTAATTTTACATTGTAGTTAAAAACTTTTCTTTTTATCTACGGATGTACTGTATAATGTAATTTTACACCGTAGTAAAAACCTGTTTTTATCTGCGACTTTACTTTACTATGTAGTTTTACATTACGATAGTTAAAACAAAATAATTATTAACTTTCTTTTATATTTTGGCTAAATTCCAACGAATAATCATAAACTGGTTACGATATCAAATTTTTGTTCAAAATATGAGAAAGATGTATCATATTTTTTTTTACAAAAAATATGCTGGGAAAAACCTTGGAATCCAGCCGTATGCATAAAAACAACATATTTTTTTGTTTTTTTTAATGCATTTTTTTTGCATATTTTTTTTGCAAAAGAAAAATAAAAATTAAAAAAAATTGGGTCGGGCTTGGCCTAGCTAAATGGGTCGACCCAGCCAAGGTTGGCCAAGGGCCCAAGTCTGTTGGACTTGAACTTGGTCCAGCCAATTGGATTGGGACGAGAGCAGCCAGCCCAAAAATTAAAAAAATGGATCGGGATGTTAAAGACACATGAACAGTAAGTGAATTAATATTGTTCACACAACGTGTGAACAATAAAATGTAGGGTGATCGACGGTGACGAGAGGCTCACCTGTCACTGCCACCGGGTAGGACGAGGTGGTTGTCCCTGTGGTGGTGGCGTAAAAAATGGCGGCCTATGGTGGCCGGAGGAGCTGTCAGAAGTGGACTAATTCGTGCAGGGGTTGTTGCTGCTTTGAGTTGGAGCTGTTGTCGTTCGTCGCCGGAGCTAGAGAAGGGGAGTTGAACCTACTGGCAGAGCTACTAGTGTGGAAGAGAGACCGACTGTGCTGAGGGAGATGATGCAGGGTGGTCGATCGGCTTCCTGGAGGAGAGAGAGACGTTGGTGTTGTAGAGAGAGAGAGAAACACTGCGAAATTGTAGGAGGAGAGAGAGACTATTGCCAAGGGAGATGAGAGATGATGGTGTGATTTTTGTGATGTCTCCTTGTTTTGCTTGTCTTTTCTTTGCCAAAATTCTCTGCAAATTTTCCTCTCCCTCTGCATGATTTTTCTAGTTTCTTTTCTCCTCTGTTACGTAAAATTTTTGCTCCTCTTCCTCCTGGTTTTGTCCCTTCTTTTTCCCCCCCAGTTTTCCTCCATTTTCTCCCCTACTACGTAACCCCCCCCCCCTTTTTCTCTGGTTCTCCCCCCTCTGTGCATGAATGATCGGGGCAATTTACAGTGGAAATTTGTCTGCCTCAGTGGCTCAGTTACTGCTGCTGTCAGTGGCGTGATGGCCTATCAACCACGACGTGCCTGCATTGATGGTTTGTCAGTGGTGGTGCAGGTAGCTGTCGGTAGGCAGTGCAAGTAAAGGCATGCGGCGGGAATGTGTGCTGCGGCAGTTTTGGGAGAAGGTGGAAGTGCAATTTGGTCCTTCAATTTATAATTGTTCTAATTGCACCCCTAATTGGCTTTGAACTTTTAATATTATGCAATTGTATCCCTATCAGAATTTCAATAGCAACCTTAGCTTTGCGCGTATTTTATATTTTGGTCCTTCGCTTCCGATTTATGTGATTCGACTCTTAATTGACCATTAAATTCTCGATGTCTTCAATTTGGCCCTTGACTTCGCATAATTGGCTTGTAAAAATTCAATTCGGTTTTTGAAAATTTCAATCTTCTCAATTGAACCCGAATTAAGCTCAAGAATTTAATTTTTCATCGATTAAGCCCTTGATAAAATTAATTTGACCAATTTAAAGTATAATTAAGTCCTTGCACTTAATTAAATCCTTCAATTGAACCCCGAATTAATTCCCAACATAATTACACTTGAAATTGGTCGACGATTAAATCAAATCGACCCATAAAAATATAATTATGCCTTTCGACTTAATTTTTACACAGATTTATCCAATGATAAATTATTTTTGCCTTAAATTTGTACTTTTCTTTATTTTTTAGGACAAAAGAGATACGATCGGGCTCTTGAAAATAACCAAAATTCCCACATTTATTTTTTTACCAACACCGACCTCTTTTATTTTATTTTTGTTATTTTTTTGTAGATTTTGGAGAGTAACCTAGAAATTGGGTTATGACACTCCTTATCAGGATAGTTTTTCTACTACTTTGTCCACTATTATTGTTCCATCATGTTACTCACAAGTTGTCCAGTATGAGTGTTAACAGAAATCCATGCATAAGAAACTTCAAGTTTTTCATGATAACCATACATGGGATCTTGTTTCTTGTCCTCTAGTTGTTAAGCCTATTGGGTGTAAATAGGTGTACTTGATTAAGCTTCGCTCTAATGGAACTTTAGATCGATATAAAGCACGGTTTGTTGCTCTTAAAGATAGACAAGAATATGATGTAAACTATGAGGAAACTTTTTCTCTTGTAGCTAAAATGACTATAGCGTGCCTTGTTATAGCCATTGTTGCTTCCCAGGGTGATTGTCCACTTCGTAAAATAGACATCAAAAATGATTTTCTCTGTGGTGATTGTAATAAGGATATTTATGTCACCTCCACCTGGTTTGTTCTCATCACCCACATCAAGTATGTGTAAGTTAAAGCGATCATTGTATGGTTTGAAATAAGCTTTTCAGGTATGGTTTGATAAGTTTTGTTCTACCTTGCTTCACTTCTCTTTTCTACAAAGTAAATATGATTTCTCTTCATTTCTTTACACAACATGTACTCGTTTTGTTATCCTCCTTATTTATGTTGATGATATTATTATTACAGGTATTGATTCTTTATTGATTAAAAACCTTTAACATTATCTTCAAGATTGTTTTCATATGAAGGGTCTTGATTCTCTTACTTACTTCTTGGGATTGGAAGTTCATTCTTCTTCTTCTTGTGTATTTTTGCATCAACATAAATATGCTCATGACTTTATTGTTTTAGCTGGTCTTCAAGATTCTTCTCCAATAGATACTTCTCTAGAGGTAAATGTTAAGTTTCGACGTGAAGACATGGATCTTCTGTTTAATCCAACTTTATATCAACAATTAGTTGGTAACTTGAATTATTTTACTATTACTCAGCCTAATATTTATTTTACAGTTTAACAAGTTAGTCAATTTATGTAATTTCTTCGTCATTTACATTTCGTAGTTGTTTGGCGCATCATTTGATACTTGGCTATTCTAGCAATTTTCTATTCTACCCTATTGGTTTTTCTATCCATCTTGTTGCTTTTAGTGATGCCGATTAGGCAGGTTGTCCTAATACACTTCGCTTTGTCATAGGTTAGTGTATATTTCTTGGTGATTCCTTACTATCTTGGAAGAGTAAGAAACAAGATCGTGTTTCCAAATCTTCGACTGAGTTTAAATATAGAGTCATGTCAGTTACTTGCTCTCAAGTTGTTTGGCTTCGTGGACTACTTGCAGAAATTGGATTTTCTTAGACTAATCATACTCTTCTTTATGCTGACAACACGAGTGCTATTCATATTGATATCAATCCCGTTTTCCATGAGCATACCAAGTATATCGACATGGATTATCATTCTATTCAAGAAGCCGTGAATACTAACATTATTCCTCTTCCATAAATCTCCATTGACCTTCAAATAGCATATGTGTGTTACCAAATCAATGACTTGCCAATGCCATCAATTTCTAGTTGACAAATAATGTTTTTTGATCACCCAATGTCAATTTAAGAAGAGATGCTGGTATAATACTTTTCACTATAATCATTAGTTTTCATGCACATATTTGTTATTTATGACAAGAAAACAATTGTAAATATTTGTGTAATCATAATGTAAATAACTTTCTATAATTAGGATGAGATTATAGTTAATGGTAGCAAATTTTATGGAATGTAAATAAGAACTCTTCATATTGGCGTTGTCTTTTTTTATGCGTTAGAGATGCTCTAAGATAGAGACAAGTGCTGCCAGACACACAATAGCAGCCTCTCTCACACACACACATAGAATATGATTACTCTTTGATAGAATTGGCAAGTGATTTACATCTTATGACTAAGCATTTATCAATTGGACATCATGCAAAATGATATCATTCAACTAAAAATTGATCTAAAATCTAGCAAAGGTTTATAATTTAAATCTCACTCGACTTGCCCTAGATTTCCCCACAAAATTTCCATGTTATTCTTCACCAACCAAGATTATATGCTTTATTTTTTAAAATTAAAAATATTCTCAACCATACTAAGAGCAACTCCAATAGCAAGAGCCATTTTTGAGAGCCAAATCTTTAAAATGACTCTTTGAATAATGTATATATGATTTTTTTGTTGATGTGTGCTTCAATGGTAAAAGTCATTTTGGAGAGTCATTTTTTTTTTATTTTAGTTTAAATATAGTGCAATTATTTTATATATAGTTTAATTATACAAGTAATTATACAGTTAATAGGAATAAGTTATATAATTAAATAATTATTTTTAAAAAACCCTCCAACAATATAATTATTAATTTTGTATATAATTTTTTACTCTTGTTGATGTATTTTTAAATAAAAAAAATAAATATTTTTGATATAGTTATATTATTTTCTTATATATATATACTAGTTGGATTGCCCGCACTACGTTGCGGGCATAGTGCGGGCAGAATAAATAATCTTCATAACTGTTGAGATTAAAATATAATATTTCAGTATGTAAAATTTGATATAATGAAAAAGATCAACATCCTTTATTATAATAATAGTAAATCAAAGTCTTAACTTCTTAAATTATCATCATCATCATTGTCAAAACAATAAACATTATTTAACAAATCTCTGAGAAAAACCAAAAAAAATTAATAAAAAAGCACGTAAGAACAATAACCTAAAATTATTATTATTATTATTCTTAATATTCATATTATTATTGTTTTAATAACGGAAAGAAAACAAAATTAAATCAAAGGCTTAAAAAAAACCTAAAAACATTAACAAAAGAGCAAATGAAAAAATAAAATAAATGAAAAAAACAATAAAAATTATTGATTGGAAAAAAAGTATTTGACCTGAAAATTTATAAAAAAATATTACACTACTTTGAGGGCTGAGTAAAAAATTTGTATAATTGTTAAAAGAATAATATCAAATTATCCCGAGAGAAAAAAAAACCTAAAAAACATTAACAAAAGAGTAAGTAAGAGAAAAACATTAAATTATTATTATTATTATTATTATTATTATTATTATTATTATTATTATTATTATTATTATTATTATTATGCTAATTATGAGAAAAAATAAAAGACTAAAAAAATCATAAAAACTTTAACAAAAGATCAAATAAAAAAATAAAAAAAAAATTATCAGGTAAAAAAAGTCATATGACGTAAAAATAAAAAATAAAAAAGGAAAAAAAATAAAAGAAATAACAAAAAAAATACAAATATCAATTTCCAAATGATCATAGATATAAAATAAAATTTAAGAACTTTTTTTTTTGAAAAAAATATACCAGCCCAACAAATAAGAAAATAAAAAAAAATTAAAAATCAAAGCTAAGCACACATATATATATAAATGGACAAAAGTAAGGATTATTCTTGAAATTAAAAAAAATAAAGGGATTAAAATAAAAAATTAAAAGTAATAGGGCTGAAATGAACATTAAATATAGAGGGATTATTAAAAGTATAAGGGCCGAAATGAAAACATCGAAGTCTTAAAATCTAAGAATATTATTACTATTACAACTAAAACAATAAAAATTATTAAATTATTACAATGAAAAAAATAAAAAACATAAAAAAAAGGAAGCAAGAAAAAAAACTAATATTATTATTCTTATTGAGTTAATAATAGGAAAAAATTCAATCAAAGAAAAAAAATGTCAATAATTTTTTTTTAAAAAAAAAAACCATAAGTGAAAAAAACAATTAAGGTCACAATAAAAAAAAATCAAAATAAATAAACAAATAAAACAACAATCAAAATAAATAAAAACGAAAAAAAAAACATAACTGAAAAAAAAAACATAACAAAACATAAAAAAACAAAAGTGAAAAAAAATGCACTGGCAGGGGTCGAACCCCTGCCCCTCTCAAGACACAGGTGTGTCTTTGCCAGTGAGCTACATGCCTTTCATTGTCTTTGTCTGTGAAAGAATATATAAATAATATATTTACTGTTCAAAAACGAAAAAAAAAAAAAAACTATTGAAATTTAAAACGGTGCGCTGCACTGTGCGTCTTCTTCAGCGTGGCAGTCGCGACGCACGTGCATCGCAATGCTTCCAACCCGACCACGACGAGAGCTTCAACGGATGATACCTACGGGTAGAGGAGTCCGAGGTGGTTCTTCCTGTGGTTGTGGCGTCTGAAATGGTGGCCTGTGGTGGCCGGAGGCAGCGTTGGAAGGTGGCGGTATTGTTCACCGACCACGACGAGAGCTTCAACGGAGGATACCTACTGGTAGAGGAGGCCGAGGTGGTTCTTTCTGTGGTGGTTTCATCGTAAATGGTGGCCTGTGGTGGCCGGAGTCAGCGGTGGAAGCTCCGGCCACCATGTCTGTTTTCGGAGAGAGAGAGAGAGAGAGACATGCATGTTGCGGCGAGAGGTAAACGTACGCGTGCGATGCTTAATTTGCAAATGTCCAGTCCACAGTGATTTTACTCACAATGCACAGTAATAGTCCGAGCTCTTTTAGTTTATACTGTAATGTCCAGTCCACAGTGATTTTACTCACAATGCACAGTAATAGTCCGAGCTCTTTTAGTTTATACTGTAATAATATATATATATATATATATATATATATATATATATATATATATATATATATATATTTGTGTGTGTGTGTGTTTTTGGAGAACATTTCCAAAATCTAGAGAGGTCACATCTTCCAACTTATAAGCGTTATTTCACAGTTGCCACCACATCAGTGCTCTCCGATGTTGGCCCCACAATTGTTCCTCGATATCTGCGTCTCTCCAAGACAGCAACATAAAATATTTCTGACTAGATTTTCTGGATGCTCTTTGTTTTGTCTTTTTTTCTCTCTTTTTATTCTTTTCACTTTAAAGGAGAAAAAACAATTAACAAACTGGGTTACAAAGGGTAGGCTGGCTGGTTTGCTTGCTTTTAAAAGTTTGTATTTTCCTGTTTTTTTAGCACCCCTTTCATGGCATTTTCACAGAGGGTTTATTGCTTTTTTTCAAGTCCAAATAACTAAAATTTGAGTCTTTTGCTGTTGCTGCTGCTGTTTAACTTATGAACTAATGGGGTTTCTTCTTTTATTCTTTTTGTGTTTGTTTTTGCAGGTTGATTATGTCACATTTGGTTGCCATTCTTGGAATGCTTTAAAAGGATAAGTTACTCACTGGTTTGATTCTTTCTCAGTTTTAGTTGTGGGGTTTTAATTACTTTTCTGTACTGGAACAGTGTCTCTCTGTCTCTGTCTCTTGTTTATGGACTGCTTAACTTTATTCTCTATTGGCTTATTGCAAAAAAAAATTCTTTGGCTTTTATTGCTTTTCTGTTTTGTGTGAAGTGCATTTTCAATGCGATGATATTGTCACTCTTTGTTTACCATTGTTACAATTCAGAATTTTTTTTAGGAAATTTATGATCAGGTGTGTGTGTGTGTTTACCTGAATTTCCTGTCTATTCATTCAAATAACGAGTTTCGTTGTAGGAGATTTTGACCAAATTTTCCTGAATTGGATTTGGTAGGTGACTAATTTTTTAGGTGCTTTGTTCATATAGCGGCTAGGGAATAGGAACTCTTTTGTGTGTGGCTAGGAGAACTCATATCCTGAAATGGTAGTTGAATAAAATAGTCATATGTTAGTTAATTTTGTGAATAGAACAACCATTCCTGGTCATGTGTCTCCCGTAGCACAAGATGTGGTACCCCTTTGAGATCAAATGCCTGCACATGATCTTTTATAATTATTGGAAGATTGGATGATGAGATAGAACAGCATGAAATTTAGGAAAAACATCCAGAACCTTTATAGTGAACAAGGTCTCTCTGTACTGACTTTGGGGCAAGGAAGATAATTTATGTTATGAATGTCCTCAGTTTGTCTTTAATGAGGTCAAGCATCCTTTATAGAAGTCCTGAAGCTCTTTTAAAACAAAATTGTATGTCTGGAATTTCAGGCCTTGTCAGTTCTAGGCAATGCAAATTTGTGTTTAGATGAACATATTGTATTTGAGCAACAAGGAGTTGGTGTTTGCTCATCGTTAAAATCCCCTTGCAGTGAAACAAGCTGTTTGTAGGAACAGGGTGATGAGATTAGGTCGGTGATTAGTTCTAGGATGACTTGGTTTCCCTTGCAAGGTCAACTTTTCCATTGAGCATGATGAAAAAACATAAGATTTTATCAGGAAATTAAAAATTAGGATAAGGGACATGACTGCTTCGAGTTAGGTAGTTAGGACATGTTCATTTAAGTACTTGCTTCGATGGAATGGACCTCCTACAGAATATTTACTCATATCACTCTTATGGAAAATAACTGCACAATTACTTTTCCACATTGTCAACCAAGAAATCTCTACCTTGAAAAGAAATATGAAATACGAGGTAAACAACTAATTTCAGTACAAGATGGACTATTGCAATATTAAGTATGAAATCAAAGAATCAAGATTATTATTATTATTATTATTATTATTATTATTATTATAGTTGCTGCAAATCTAATACTGATTGTCTTGGATAGTCCAGTATGGAAATTATTTTAAATCATGGTTACAAACTTACAATCATGGTTGTGCACCAAGGCCCATTCCCGGGGATTACATGAACACATTCCGGGGCATTATTGGGCGGTGTTGGCCATTGCAGTTGTGAATTATTAGCAACTCTATGCGAAGTTTCAATCATGCACATGCATGTTTATAGTAACTCACTTAAAGACACAATAATAGTGCTTATTGCTTGAGGTTGAGCAAAAAAGCAGATTGTCTGCGGTATCTGCTATATTTTGGGGTGTTGCAGTTAGAAATGTTCATATATTTCAGTTCGGTTTCAGTTTGACATTTCAGAAAATTGATAAACTGAACCAGTCCAAAGTCTATGTGCATTCAATTTTGGATTGGGTTGGTTTGGGTTAACAACCTGAACCTGATTTGAACTGATTCAGCATAAATGAACATGGCTTGGTGAAAGGCTTGTCAATAGTTACCTCTTGAAAATGGTTATTAATTGTTTCAGCTAACAATTATCCGAACCAAAGTAGACAAAACTGATCAATATGTTGGATCGGGGTGGTTTGAAAATTTTTATTTTTTTCAATTTTTTGATTGGTTTTTATTTTTCTGAAACCCATACTTTTAGTGATTAAAATATCACAAAATCAATATAGAATGACACATAATCTTGTTGATTCTATGCCTATAACAATATTTCAAAAACAAATAAACATAAATTATTTGAAATGCGTTCCATAAAATCTTAAATAATCCCTTGTATCTTGACTTTTAAGCAAAAATTTAAAGGTTGAAGCTTTATTTTGGTGAAAATACTTGAAGAAAAGTGAAACGTGAAGAATGGTTGGAAGCTAATAGTGGCAAGATAGAGAAATCAGCTCAAAATGAGGCCCATGTGGCATGATGGCCATTGCTATTCTATAATAAATGTTGTTATATTAGCATTCAACTGTAAATTGTCCTTAAAATCCTATTAAATGATGATAGTCAAATTTGGGGTTAGCTGAAGGCGAGGATTCTGTTGGTCAACCAAGTTTGCAGTCAATACTACTACCAAAGCAAATAGGTGGGCACAGTTTTGAAGTTTTCATGGCTGCAATAGTGCTCGTAGTCATGATTGTGGATGTAGTATTGTTGAACATCGCAATTGTTATGTGAAAGTTGTGCCAGGCATGAATTGATATCAAATCAGAATTTTCTTCAATGTAGTTAAATTAAATGGTTCACTGTAAATGACTATGCAGATACTTTATATGAATAAATGATTTAATATCGTTAAAAGATGTTTTTGCCTTGTTACTTGTTCACAAAAGGTATACCCAAGTTGGAGTTCTGGCAAGCACCAAGAAGTCTCCATTTTTAACACAAAGAAACTACCAAAGTTAGGGATTGCTTGTATGCAATTCAGCTCAATCCTTGCATAAATTAAGAGGTTGTAATATCTGTTGACAACATTTGGAAACTTACTAGTGTACTATCTTTAAGAATGCTTGTTACTATGTAAATATTGCTATATGTGATACAAGCACGATTCCCTTATCATAGCTCCATAAATCAAATATGAGTCATCTAATTGCAATATCAAATAACCACTATTTAATTCATCATCCCACTTGAAACTAGATTGGGTAGCACTTTTTCAACTTAAGAAAATACACTTATTAGCATTGAAATCCTAACATGTGAAAGAAATGTTAAATCCATGGTGAAGTTGGCAACCATTAGATACCGAAGATATTGTCTTTTACTGAAAAATGAAATTAACTATAGATTTGATGGTAATGTTGATGGTGATGGTAGCAATGATTAGCTATGATTCCCTTATCATAGTTCCATAAATCAAATATGAGCCATCCAACTGTGGTCAAATAACAACCTTTATTTGATTCATCAACCCACTTGAACCTAGATTGGGTAGCACTATTTCAACTTAAGAAAATACGCCTATTAGTATTGAATACCAACATGTAAAAAAAAATGTTAACCCTGTGGTTAAGTTGGCAACCATTCGATACTGATGATATTGTCTTTTATAGGAAAATGAAATTGATTATAGATTTGAAGGTAATGATGGCAGTGATAGTTAACTATTCAATATGTGTTGTGAAATCATGGTTGCAGTGGCGATGACATTTGTATCATGTTGCAATCACAATGGCATTTGTTTCATGTTGCAGTAGATGTTTGTGTCATGTTTCCATAGGTTTTATTTCATGTATGTGGATGGTTAAAAATATCAAATGTTGTGTGCATACGCCGATTGAAAAATTTGAATATAAGAGTTAAAAGTCCTATGCACATAAAGTGATGTAATTCTTGAAAGAAAAAAAGAGAGGAGAAGAATTGGAAGCCCTTAAGGGTGATGGCCATGACAGTTATATGCAGATGACATTATAATAATAATCCCCTTTTTAAAATGTGATGTTATATATGGTTCATTAAGAATATGAGGCAGTACAGCCATGTATCAAAAATCACAATTGTGGTATTGATTCATCTTGTTGAACCATTCACATAATTTCAGCGGATTACTTTTACATATGGAAACTTTGTGATAGAAACATGTATGCTAGTGACAAAGAGGTTGCCCTACTTGGAGTGTGTATTGTTTTGAATTAGGATGTGATTCTAAGGTTAGGCTATGATGATTTATTTCCCCTTGATACATATAGTCCTAGCATAGATTGTATGCTTTTGACCAAACTAGGGAGGTGGATATTGTCTTTATTTGCGCAAGCTTGGGTGAGGATACCACTAATTGCTAAAAATTTTTTTAAGAAAATAGAAATGTGTATGATTTTGTTGTATTGCTTAGGAGTATCTTGGAATTCAAGTTTGTCATAAATAGTTTTGGCTAAGTTAGGCAATTTCATTTTTACTTGTCAATGGAAGTTTTTGCACTTGTTCTTTGAATTGAGGACCCTAATCCGCAGAGTATAGTATTAATTACTCCCTCTATCCCATGATAATTGACCCTTTTTGACTTTTCGTTGTCAATATAACATGATTTTGAATAATTTTTTCTTTAGTTTTATTTTGATTAAAATGAAAAAAAAATGTTATAAAAAATGAATTGAAACTTTCCAAATTTTAATTTTTTAGATTTTAAACCAACAAAAAAGTAAAAAATAAATGGTCAA